>VWPW01006683.1:191462-282055 GCA_013389825.1 Crypturellus undulatus | reverse complement strand
CTTCATTAAGGAACTTTGAAGTGGATATGGCTAAAACACTGAAAACTGCTTGAAAATAACCATACAAGTCCTTGGTCTCATGTGTGCACAAGTTGACTTTTTAAGGTCAAATATCAGTCAGGAATCTCCTGTGGAATATTTCATTCTGCTTGAAAACCCATGCCCCAATTTTCATTTATTAATATTTTTCTTGCCTCTTTTTTTTTTTTTTTTTTTTTTTTTTTTTTTTTTTTGTTNNNTTTTTTTTTTTTTTTTTTTTTTTGTTATGCTCTGTGCCCCAAAGGTGGGAGAGTGACAAAACTTTTGACTACTTTCTAGTTTTGTCTATAAACAATTTATTGAAATTTTCAATGCCACTTCAGACAAGTGATTCCTCTGTTCCCCAGAAAAGAGCTCTTGCAGCAAGTTACTGTTCTCCTGCTCCACCTTGCCTTGAATTGGAAAAATGTTGTAATTTCTTTGTTTTTTTTTCCCCCTCCTTGAACTTCTGAAACTTAGAACATAGTGACTCTTCCTTGGAACAAACTTAACCCTTGTTATTATTCTTGCCTTCTGCCCGTTCCTCCCTTGGCAGCTGCACCCTCACTGAGTCAGATGTCCCTGTTTAGAAATCCTAGATGTGGTGGCTGCTGATTTCACTGTGCACTACTTGTTGTGGAGAGACTTCACACGTGTTCTGTGCTCATCTCACAGCTTTGCTGAAAATGTTGGCCTGTGTTTCAACCACTGGTTGCTACAGTCTCCTTAACAGGTGTAACTCCAGAATCCTTCTGTGTTGACAATTATCTCCTGTGGACTCTCATAAGGGCTTAAGAGGAAGGTGATCCTTGTCATATGCAGCTTGCCCTGTGTTGCCTACAGAGACTGCTGAGCTGCAGGTTCCTCCCTGGAGCAGAGTATCCTGGTTTGAGTGGGAGATGGTCTCTGCTTCGTTCATTTTATGGTTTCTATCATTTTACAAAGCGGAGGTTGGAGGTGGTCAAACTGAATTTCAGATGAGCTGAATTTTGTCTGAGTTAGTCCCTTGACCCTGTCCAAGGAAAGGGCATCTCACGGCGTGATTCATACTGCTTGTTTTAAACTTGGTTTTAGGATTAGATTATTCAAGTCCTGGAAGTGTCTTGTTTGCAGCTTTAGCTATAGAGCGGTTAAGGACTAGTTTAGACTGGATCACAGTGTGTAGCTCTGTCCAACTGGGCAACTCTGGTCTCTCCCACTGGGATTATAAAGGGTTGAAGAAGAAGTCGGGTATGTTGTTGAATGATCTCTGTTCTCCTTTGCAGCACATACTTGGAAAAAGTATAGGCAAAACCTTCAAAAACAAAACCTCTGAAAGCATATCAAAGGCACAAAAATTAAGGCATAGTTTAATCACAAAAAGGGAAAGTTATGGATCTGAGGCATTTGGAAGGTCCAATGAATTCATTAGTATTTCTGAGAGGAAAATTTCTCCATTTCACTAGAGGATATT
Organism: Crypturellus undulatus; assembly: GCA_013389825.1. NCBI lineage: Eukaryota > Metazoa > Chordata > Aves > Tinamiformes > Tinamidae > Crypturellus > Crypturellus undulatus. The sequence goes on along the minus strand of VWPW01006683.1, from coordinate 280,584 downwards.
ATACATCCCTTCATTTTCAGAATGCCTTGAACTCCTCCAGTGTTTTAACTTCTCTTTTTGCATATCTCTCTTAATCTATGCATTATGCTTTTTTTGGTATATTTTAAAATATGGAATACAGAAACCTTATTTCATCATATGTCCACATGAAAGACTCTACTTGCCTTCATCGTAAGAGCACTTTATACAAAGATTAGCTTATTTGGAAAGTGATAGCCAGCCATAAGCTCTGTATTTCATAAGTGAAATAGAGGTGTGTATGTTCAATCTCTTTTCATTTCATTTAATGAAGATAAGGTTTGTGAAGTCCCATTAAATCAAAGTGGAACTTTATCAAAAGAGTCCTCTTTATGTATATTTAACTTGTTAACTTCAGCGACAAAAAGATTTTCTTGGCTTTCATTATGGTTCTCCTTGGAAGGGCAAGAGAACAGAAGATGCTGATCCAAATTCTTTTTTCACTTGCATTAGAGCATAATTGTTTCAGGGATTTAGTCCTATTTGCTTTCAGCTATCTGCAAAACCCTTGATAGTAGTAGGATCGCATCAAAGAAATGTAGTGAAGCTTTCCTGTCACCAGGAATCCTAATAATGAAAAATCAGTCAATGAGACCGTGTCGGAAACATCACTTACTGGTTGCACCCGATGTGGCAGGTCAGATCATGCCTTTTGAAGGCATCTGTGGCTGGGGAGTTCATTTAAATGTGATATCATTCACCAGAGAAGTTAGCGTAGGAGTAGTCATTCTAAATGATACACATTCTGTTATGATAAACATATTTCTTTGGATGTAAAGCTTAAAATTCACATGCATGCCAGTAAGAATTGGATTTTTAAAATAGAGAACCAGCTAAAAAATCTGGTAATTTTTTTAACATAGCATAAAACAGCACCATATTTTCCCCTGAGAAAAGCAGAGTAGATGTATTAGCAATGCACTTGTAAAACTAGTAGTAGGATTCATCTTGCCTAAGATTCATCTGAATGTATGATAGTTACTTGCATATGTCTGGGCTTGTCATCTACATTACACGTATAGTCAATAGAGAGAAACAGGCACCTCCCAGAGGTTGAGTCATTCTTGCTTTCTCAGACATAGCCCTTTAGAAGACAATTTATCCCTTCCTGATGAGCCCATTTCTTCATTAACTGTGTAGGGAATGGAGTTTCTGGGCATTTGAGTCTAATATTAATAAGATTAATTCCACTTGAATGTCTAAGATGTTTCAAACAATATTGTCATTTCCACCTCCTCTTATTAAAAAGACTTTAGACTCTTTTTCATCATTCTTTTGCTTAGTACAGGCTTTTTTTTGTTTGTTTGTTTGTTTGTTTGTTTGTTTTTTTGTATTCAGCTCCATTACTCAGTTCCATTCAGGTTTATTGATCTGGCAGGAATCAGCTGTATTCCATAAATTCCTGCACAGCTTTGGGCATTATTAACTCAGTTGTTTGTTGAATAGTTAGCTTCCTTTAGACATAACTTTCAGAACCGAAATGAAAGGATGATCTCCAAGTCCTTCCTTGGTACCTAGCATGTAGCACATTTGAGAGGGGGGTGGGAAAAACTGGTTAGGGCCATTTACACTTGTTTTGGCACAGAGCTGTCGATAACTCTCACTGATGTCCCTCGCAATCCTAAATATGCAGAGAAGCCAATTTCCAAGGGATCTTTGGAAAACATGACAATGGTTATCAAGCTTGGTAAAGATCTGCTGTTGATTGTACTCTTTCTGTATAGATTTTGGGTCCTGCAGCTTTCTTTGGCCTGGGTGAAGTGTGGCAGCCCATAAAAAGCCCGGAGGCCAGTCTGTAGTTGTATATGTTGCGCTATAAGCACAATGCTTTTTTGATGTAGACTGTGTTTACATCTGAGTTCTAACTTCTTGGTACGTTTGGCAAGATGTGTCTTTGCTGAGACCGTGCCTGAAGCTGAGAATATCTGGCTGTGTCCATGCTAGTTTATTAAACTTTACTAGGGCAAGTGCCTGACTATGAGATCTTAATCATCTATAACATTAGATTGTCATCATGGTTGCCATTGTACCCTAAAAGTGCCATACTTGGTTCAGGAGTTGGCATGGGCTGGACACCTGAAGAGTGGATCTGAATCCTAATTTATTGGTACAGCTGTACCCTCCCTGCCTTCAATGAAGATTATTGCTGATTTGTACGTCTGTCCATGGCCTGTTTCTGCACAGGGAGCAGGCAAAATAATACGGATGTCCCTCCTCCCAAGACAACATGAGGAGTTTCACTTTGTCACAATGGTTTCGAGTTTGCTTAACAGTGACTCACAATTTGCATAGGATATCTTAAATGCAGTTTCTCTGCAATCTGCTTTTCTCATCTTGGACAAAAAATTGATGAGATTTGATGCTTTGTGTGTGTGTGCATGGCCTGCAACTCTTTTGAAATAAATACTTGTACTGGATCCCTTGTTGCCTCTTAGACCCTTGGTTGTTTATCTTCCAGAAGCTAGATATTACATCATTCCTCAGCTTTTAGTACTTCTAATGACTAGGCTAGGTTCAGTACATTCTACAAATATCTTGTAAGTATCATTAATTCCTGGAAGCAAATTCATGTCATCAATATTATTGATAGCCAACAGCGGAATGGTTTTAGTGATAATGGTATTATGTGTTCCCTCCAGCTAAATTTCCTTTGTTTACTTGCATATAACTCATTTAATTTTGCTAGTGTCAAGAAGATAGGACTGAATGAACACCTGAGTATTTCTCTAATGAACAGTTCTTGGTTTTGAAGATAAGAATGTTAGCCTCAATGAAACCCGAACCATAGAGGTCATCATTCCCCCTGACAGTAATGCTCAAAGAAGAGTACAAGAGTAGAACAAGTGTGGGCTGATGCTTTTCCAAAATATTCCTACAGTTTTGACTTGGGGAGTTAATTAGCCATTGGGGGAGGGTTTATTATTGTTGTTATTTACTAGTTCTCAGTGGATTTCACTTCCATGGACTTGTCTGTTTTCCCCAATCAATGTAGATGTGTTGCATATACGGCATTTGCTTCTATATTGAAGAGTCCTCATCAACTTAGCTGTTTCCTCAAGGGAATATTCTATACCTTCGATCATTCATGTTGCCCTTTCTGTAACCTTTCAACAATTCTGCTATATTCTTCTGAGACGAAGAGTGGTAGTCATGGTGTATGGGAACCTCTGTTGTTCTCCATTCCTTTTCTGCCAGTTCCTAATAATCCCACTGCTTTGCTTATGATTCTGGGAAGGGACTTTCTGATAGCTGCTCATGTCTCCTGGAACTATTTACTTTAATAAAATGATCCAGTTCCTGATTACTGGTGGCTAGCTATGCATCAAAAAGATTAACTTTATCCATATGTTCATTGCCCCTCTCCCTTACCATCAGATATTAATTATCTACTGACCAGTAATTCTTACTGTGTTATACTTACTTCTGTTTTTCTTGTTTAGCTGCCTGGATTTCTAACTTCTAAATGTTTTTGTTAACAAGTTTCTTTTAGCTTTGACTTCTTTGCTTGAATATTTTACAACTTCTTTGGAAATCACAGAATATTTTCAGTGTGTTTGAAATATGATCACATGCAAGAAATACTGTAATGCAGGATCTTCAATCCTTTCCATGTTATGTGCGCTGTGCTGTTCATTGATCTCTGCCTATTTGTAAGTGGTCATTTCTGGTTCAGTTGTAGTCCAGCTGACAACAATTCCATTTTCATAAAGCAGTGTTCATTTTCCACATATTTTGTCCTAAAGAGTATGAGAAATTGCCCATCTGTAGCTTGTATGAGCAGAAATAAGTCTTTTTTTTTCTCCCTTTTTTTGGGCACAAAACAATTCTCAGTTATACTAGCTTGGTGAAAAGGGCTGTATTTTTTTATAACTTAGTTAACAAATATTAACTTATTCCAGAAGATACTGTTCATCCCTCTCTGCCCAGGATTCAAATAAGAATTATACTTGCTGTCAGTTATTTCATAACATCTGATGACATAATTTGTTTTAGCTGATTTTCTCCTATCAAAAGAGATTAGAAGTTTCTTCTGTACAGTTAATGTTGTAGGATGAAAGCATGTGATTGAAGCCCATACCTTTATTGAATCTTGATTCAGCTTGAAGACTTGAGGTATTCAGAACAAGTTGACACCTTCTTTGGTAACACCACCCATCAGCAGACATGCTCTATGCAAATGGTTGGAGCATCTTGTGCCTTTGATGTGGCCATTCTCAGTACTTTCTTCAGTGCTACATTATTTAAAAGTTGTCTGGATATAGGTGGAGTGTCCTTTTGTGGCTATGGCTGTTGTTTTCTAAATCTGGCCTCTGTCTTGCAGTGAATTTGCTTCTTAACCGTCTTTTTCTGTTCCTGTTCTCTGTGGCATTTCCAAAAATGTGACCGTTCTTCTTGTTAGATCAGTCTTTGCCAAAGCCCGTTTTGACCAAAAAAAAAAAAAAATCATTCTTGTGAATGCAAGATGTTCTGTTTATGCAAAATTCTCCATTTCCGAAACATTCAGAATTTGTCTTCAGTTTTTGTTCTTCTGCACTATTACTTTTGTTCTTCTCATCTTGGTTTACAAATGTAATAATCTACTTGATTAATGAGTTGCTGTTGTCACAAGCTCTATTCACTGGGGCAAGAGTTCTGCCTTTTTATCTTTTCCTTGTAGCATTTTGTGCTTATAGTTTGCATGTGATGGTTTACACTTACCAAATGTTTCATAAGCACCTCTTCCCTTTAGGTTCTTGCTTTTCTTTCATCAGAAAATATATTTTTTTCCTAGTATGATCTTTTCTTTCCTTAGTCACTGTAATGGGGTCAAAACAAATCTCCTTTGTAGGTCATTGTTCTCTTGCCTTGTTTTTGCAATAACCCCTCCAAACCTTTTCTTAATTTTGTGTGTTTTTGTTTTTTCCCCCCACACACTTGGTTTTGTAAACACTCTCTGGAGTATCCAGAGAGTGAAATATTACTTATCCCATATATCATTTAAACTTTTAGCAATATCCAGACTAGGAGTATGTTCCCATGTCATAGAAAAATCTCCTGACACCCAGATTTCATCATGAAGTAGCAAATTGGCTTTTAAAGTTAGATAAATCATACACGTATCATAATTCTTTAGAAGGATGTCCACTAGCTTTTTCTTCCCTATTCAACTCCCATGTTTATCACTCCCAACTGCACAAGAAGTCTGCAACACGACATACATATATTTTGTATCTAAACATTCTTTGCATATGGCTGTTGCAGCAGTTCTTTCATGGGAAACCCATGCAGATGACAAACATTGTAAATAAATTTCTGATCTATGTTTGCCATTTGGTTATGCTTATTACTCTCTGCTTTATGAGATATCCTTCCTTTGTGAACACTAGATTAACTATGATTTTGCCAAGGAATAATCCTTCTCTTACCTTCAGTGTCTTTTACCTTAAGTATCTTTTCTTTTCACTAAAAATATGTGCAGAACACTGCCTCATCTGCAAAGCTGCATTTCAAAATAAAATCACTCTTTAATTTCAGTGTGTACATATGAATTGCTAAACTCTTTCCAAGTGAATCAGCTTCCTGTGTTATGTTCTGATGAAAAAGGCAGCATTTTAAGGTTGTTTTCCAGCAAAGCTGGTTCAAAAAGGTGATACACAAGAAGGGTTATGATTATGAAGTTTCTAAGTGTGTGCATATCTACTTTAGAATATGTGTATATATTGGAATAAATATTTTTAAACTGATTCATCTGGGAGGTAATAATACATTTCTGGAATTTAATTTTCAATGTGATTATTAAAATGTTCAATCAAATAGCAGTTGAAAGGTGTTACACCAAAGGCAGGTTTTGGAAGTCTGATATGTGTGTTTGGATTCTTTCTAGCTGTCCTGCAGTGTTGTTCACCAACTACCCACATAGATCCTCTGTCTGGCTGTGCTACTCCTACTGCCTCAGCCTACACCCACTGCAACTTTTTCCAGGTGAGTGTAACCTATGGAATCCAGGTGAGAGCAGAGGGAACTCCATGAATAAAGGCTTTGTGAACTGCTGGGCTGAAGAATATCCCTTTTAAATTTGAGGAACTTGAGTAAGTTAAAAGTAAGGTGCTTACAATATCTATTTCCAAGAACCACAATGTATTAAATAAGTAGCTTTGTGATTTTTAATTCTCATCTTAACATTGTAGTGGATGTCATAGTCAGTGGAGTATTGAAATTGAAGTGTCGACTTCACCAGAATTGGTTTTAGTGAATGAGTTTAATGTTGAAAAGTGTCCTTATTTGGCCAAAAAATAGTTGTTTTGATATTATGAAAATATCAGGAAGCAGCTCTGCTTCTTGTCCCAGTCAGCTTTCTGCAGTCCTGAGGCTCATCTGATGAATGAGAAAAATGTTTCTACTTTTGTCATCCAAAGAGTGACTTTTGGAACTGGCCCCACCTCAGAGGTGTCATACAAAAATAGCTAGAGTACTTATTGAAAATACTTTATGTAACTCCAGTGGAAATGTGACTGGTTTGGAGGGTCTAGTTTATCAAATACTGAAAACTTTGAAGTAGAATTGCAAGGACTTCCTTTGGCATTACAATGTAACGCATATACATTCCTCCTTGTAAAGGACAAGCAAAGCAAGTTATACTTGTGTGTTGAAAAAGGGTTGACTTGCCCAACCTTGATTACCCAGTTCTCTCTCTTGTAAATATCAACCTTTGTCTCTTACTCAAGATCTTTTATATAGGTTTATTCAGGATGGACAGGTTGTGGTCGGGATAATTTGCTGATAGAAGGATATAAATAGTCACTGTCCAGCCATCCACTGGTTCCTGTAGTATGTAGGTTCTTTGTCCTCTCCCTTTAATCATAAGATTGTGTAAATTATTACCAATAAAAAAAATGTGGGCGTGGGAGGGTTTGGGAAGTCAGAATTTCTGATCTCAGAAGGTTCCAGATCAATGATTGGGATAGCACATCATTCCAGTGGAGTAATCAGGGATGTTTTCAGGGCTAGATTGACAGCAGTAGGGTTAGAGTAAGTGAGATAATTCATATAATCTGTCCAAAGTGTCTAGAAAAAATAAATAGTTTGGAGAAACAACTCTGTGGGCAGTATGTGGATTCAAAGATGATTCAGGCCACTTTACCAATGCATAAGCAGATAATAAAGCTCTAACAAGGGAATTCCAGTCCAGAACTGTTGGTGGGCCTTGACATGAGGCTGCTAGGAGATCTCTGTGTGAGCAGCTCGAAGGTAAGCAGAGATGTCCACCAGAGGAGTAACTGGATGTCTCTGAGCAGGGTGAGGCAAATACACATGAATGGATCAATAAGACTTCTCAAGAATCTTGAGACTCTTGGTAGAAAGATCATGTCTCCTGGGACATGGTGGCAGGACAGAATAGAAGCCAACAGGTTGTCTGAAGATGCACTGAGCTGTGAAGAAGAGTCAACTTTACCTTTTCTGGGCTCTAGTGTAGGTGCTTCCCCAAACCTTTGCTGAGATGTGGCCAGCTACAGTACAGACCATCCTCTCCTACCTTTGGGTTGATCATCGGCCACCGTGCACACAAATCCTGAAGAGCAGTAACACTAATGGTGGACGTCAACTCAGGATCAGTAATCACGTTCATATTTTCAGCTTCCTGAAGAACAGAAGTTGCATGTTGCTTTGTTCCATTTGTATCTTCCACCAGTTGCTTCAATTCGGTACAAAATTAGAAAGGAGCAGTGTTCCTAAAGGATGACTTGAAGGGTGTTTTTAGGCTGTTTTATCCCACTGTACCCTGTTAGATACCGCTGTCATCGTCTGTACAGAACTGCCAAAGCTGCCGGGCTTGTAGTACCCTCCTTAGCTGCTTGTGCTGTTTGGAGGTTTTGACTGGGATGCGGGCAGACAAGGCCAGTAAGAAATATCTGTTTGCATTTGCCCAAACTGGCTTGCCAGGACAAGCTATGGAGAATTGTAACACTAAACTGCAAGGGAATATGGGTGGTGATACACAGAGCAAGTGATTTGAGTTCCCCGCCACTGGGCTTTTTAAACCAGTCTTCGTTTTCCATCTTCAGAGTGAAATAACAGTCTTTGGGAAAGAAAGTTTGCCTATCTCCCACAACAGCTGTTTGGGCAAATCACAACTCCTAGTACAGTGTTTCACCTCTCCTTTATCATAACCATGAACTCGGGCCCCATATTGGTATTTTATTTATTATGAACAGATTTGCAATTTGATTGTTGCTGTTAGTGTCTTCTTAACTGCCAATATTTTCCCACAGAAATGAAGAAGTAACTGGCAGTAGAAAAAATAAATGTAAATGAAGAAAAATACAGGCAACTTCCCTGACATTAAAAGCAGTTTTAGTTTTTTTGCTTTTATTTGTAATGATACTCAGCCATATTATTTTAAAATGAAATGGACATTGAACAACTACTGAGTAATTGCCCAAGCTCGAGAGGCAGATGCACCTCTACAAAGTTTGCTAGGATTAAATATATTTGTGCTTACCCCTTTTCACCCTTTGTATGTCTTATAAAGAGTGAAGTGTCCATCTTCTCTTTCACTTAATTGTAACATTTTTTTTCTCCTGAGCTCAGTAAAGCAGCAACTTAATCAAACAAAAGTGAAACATGTCTTTTAATATTTAAAAAAGCATAATTGGGGAAAAAAAAAAAGGGAAATAACTGACTTTAAATCTGTATCCTAAAAGATACTAAGATGTGTTGCCTTTAGCAAGAGATTTTTGCCTGACCTAAGCTTTTGCAATTCAAGTTTTCTTTTCATTTTGTTCTATTTTTTCTTCCTATAAAAGATTATGATTATCTGCAGACAGCAAAAGAAGGAATCTCAATATCCTCTCACCTCTGAGTGATGTTTCCCTCAGAGACTGTTGATGCTCTCACTGCTGCTGGGAGACTAAATCCTTCAATAGCATTTGACCTCGTAAGACTTTCCCAGTAGGTGATTCTGTGGCTTCCTGTCCTCTAATTTATTCATATGTGGAAATGACTTTTTTTATTAGCAATTATCTAGCTAGGAGGTCTGGGCACAATCAGGCATTAGTAACTAAATCATAGCACTAGCTCTTTTTTTAAAAAAAAATAAGAATGTATTTCAGATGCATTTGAGTTCAATGTCATTATATGACCTCTGTTTCTCAGAAGATATTAACCTTCTAGTGTCTTTTAAATATGAGTCATCTCTAGGCCAGCGCTGCTAAAATGTGTTTTATCATTTCATTTGGGTAGGATTGTGCTGGTTTTCGAAGAGTCTTCATTGTTTTCTTTCTGCTCTGAAGGATCTTTGATTTTATAACTTCTACTTGAAAAAAAAATCATCAGATTGCTGATTGTATCCTGACATGTTATGATATATTTAAAATGAAATATTTTATAGTGTTCAGACCTACCCTTTGAGGGCAAAGACAGCCTCTCCAGATTCCTTAAGAGGTGCTTCTGGCCTGAAGATCTATGAGGCTTTAGTATCGATCTGCATAGACTTCTAGTCAAACATTTGTTGAACACACTGAGCGCTGATTTGGTGGAAGTATCCAGGTGGGAGACCATGGCAGATAGGGCAGTACTACAGTATTTGTTTTTGTAGGCATCTGAACATTCAGTCTGGGCCTGGAGCATCCCTGGGAGTCAATGTATGGGAATCACTTGAAGAACAAAAGCAGGTGGTATTGGTAAGTAACTGGGTGTTTCTTGAGTCCTGTTATCCATATGCATGCGTACAGAGTCCGTGCCTTTTTTCTCTTACTAAAAACCCTTGTGTTTTATGTTCTCATATTTTAACAGGAATGCTTGAGTTTTAGAAGATTTGAAGGCAGGTGTTCTGTCATTTTCTATTGCTTTTGTGGCATGTGAAGGGCTTGAGTCTCGTGCACCCCCCCCCGCATCCTGCTAAGGCTGAAGTCTCTGCTTTGAGTGCTTGGGTGTATGTACATGTGCAGTGGAAAGGGCACATGGATGCACATCTGAAGGAGTGCCTAGCCACACATAACTGATCTTCCTTTCTCTCCAGGAAAGACAATGAATAGAAGGAAGTAGGCTTGCAAGGAGATACATGGTTGAGGAAAAGCACGGCAGAGGGGATGCACCCTCTTTGTATTCAACTGTTGAATATATGAGCACTTGAGCTGATGGCCCAGGTTCACTGGCAGGGTCTTCACATGCTGTCATTTTAACCTTTTCATATTAAAGTTGCCTGTGTTTTCTTTCTCCAGAATCCTCCAATGCAGTCATCTTACACAGTTGAATTTCTGCCCTCTAACTGGCCGTGTAGTACCTCTGATGAAAACAAGAAGTCTGAAGTAAATCTTGAAGCTGTGTTTCAGATTGTTGATGAAATGCATTCATCTCCCAAAGTTGAAATGGTAAAGGTGGAGCCTGTGGAGAACCAATGCTCAACCCCTCAGTCTAGCAAAGGCCAACAGCTGCTCGTTAATGCTGAGAATAGTGAGACACCTTCGTCAACCGAGGCTAGTCGCCTGGAGCCTCTCACACCTGTAGGTTCAGACATTACATCGTTCGTGATGGGAACAGATTCTCTGTCACAGTCTTCTGATTTTCTTTATGCTCTCCATACCCCTGAGTCTGTAGAAAGTGCTTCTGCTCAGATAGTGCAAGAGCCTGTGGCCACACAGGAAGCACATGGAAAACTGAAAGAGCAGCTGGACCATTCCCCAAGTCAGTCCTCAGTAATGTTTGTTCAGGAAGAGCAGCCATTCAGTGCACAGCAGGTAAGGGTTGACAGGGCGCACTGAAGGAGAACAGCACTAGATATTTTTTGAGTTAATTACAGTCCATTGTCCTGCTAGTGCCTGGACTGATAAATTTTTGAGATTCTTACATACTTAAGAGTAAAATAGTTCTTCAATTGGACTTTTAAAGACCTGTGAGTGAAGGATTTGTTTGGGAAAGCAAGGCAAAGGGAGAACAAAGAAAAAAAGTGCCCCACAGTAATGAGCATATAAGCCTGTAAGGGCCAGGTTATACTATGTTTTTAGGTGATGAAGCAGAAACTTTCTTAGGTTATAGCATGCTGTCTTTACTGAGCATTAAAAAAGATTATTTTGAGAGTTACTGCTAAAAGCAAAGGTTTTTTTCACCATTTAGGTGATCAGATTGCTACCGACTAAACAAGTGTTTATTTTCCATGGAAAGCATAAGTTTTTCTTAGTGCTGTAAAGCATTTTCTTTTGTACTTTGAGGGATCTGACAGATCATAATTATAGTTCGTTTTTCCCTGCGCTCCAGTCTACTCTAAAGACAAAAAGTATAAATCTTGCATGTGGTGAGGATCTGGAATAGAACTTGTTTTAATGTTGTATTTTATTTGGATAAATAATTTGCATTTTTGTTTTTTCGGTGCTAATGCTGCTTTTTTGATGGCTAATCAGAAACTCCTTGTTTCAGATAAAGACCCCCTCTCTCCTCTGGCCAATCCCTGTAATGATGGGCATTCTAACTGTTACTTTGTTAATGTAGCAGATGCATGCTCTATTTTTCTTTATTTTGAAAATCAAAAGCAATTACAGATTTCACTACATGATTAAGGAAATCGGTGAGTTCAATAAGTGGTTACCTGCAACATACATATGGAACAGCAGCAGAGGGCTCCAAAAAGCAAGGAACAACATAAAAATTGAATGTCTTTAACAGTGGGATGAATGAGATCTCCCACCAGAGATGTACAGCTTGCATTCATAGTTTTTTTTGCTGTGATACAGCTGTATTACACAGCTCTATCAAGTTGTTTCCCCTAAGTATTATTTACTGATACAGATGTTGGTACAAGTGAATGCAGCGGGAATTTTTGTACTTTAATCTTCTTAGCTACTTTTGTGACCAAGGAAAAGGTTCAGGCTGTGAGGACATGTGTCTTAGCTCTGTGTATCCTGATTTTCTTGCTTCATATTTCACTTAATATGATGTTTTGTAAGGGCTTGAATTACAATTTGGCAATCTTAGTTCTGAGTTGAAAACACTTATGAAATTGGACAAACTATTACATAAATCATCTAGGCAGTGTTCAACATTTGTTAATATCCTTTGGAGTGGAGAAAAACAGTTATTATTTAGTTTTCTAAATTGATAACAAGAAACTTTTGAGTAGTCTTTGTTTTTCTTTCTTTTTTTCTCTTAAGATGGATCCTAGTGTTAAGTGTCCACCCAATCTGGCAGACACAGTGGTCTCTTCAGAACAGATAGGAGTCTGCATGTCAGGAACTGGACCCGTGAACAAATCCATAAAAGAAACAACAGTTCCCTCTGTACAAGCTAGAGGCAGGGAGAGAAGAAGCAATTCACAGAAGGGCAAGTCACCCGGTAAGAAAATATTCCAAGTTTTTTCTAGAGTTTACCCAGACAGGTTGCATGGAAGACGATCAATACAGAAAGGGGGAGCAAGAACAGTTTAAGTTTCATTGTCTGCAGGGTAAGTATCTTAGTATCCTTTAGTTAAAATACTATACTTGTGCAGCTTATTAGTGCGCTTACAGCTAGGCCTGTATGAAATGTTTACACTTTTCACTACTATGTGGAAAAGGGAATAAATTATATGAGTAAATAAAATCTGAAATTTTGGGGTGGTTACATCTTGAGATGAAGTGTATAGATATGTGTGCTGTAGTGTGACAGTGCTGTGAAGGAAGGATTGAGTAATGAGGTGATTGTTTGAAGTAACAAAAACAGGAGCACTGGTTTGATGAAGGAAGTCTACGAGACCAAACTTTTTGTCACAGATGATCAAATCAGTTTGGTCCCAGACCGGCAATACGTATACTGAAATACATGAGAAAAACGAGCAGCAGGACATCTAAAGCTGAACACTTCACAAAATCTAGTAACCCAAGGGTCTACAGATCAGAGAAACATCACCAGATACAGAGACTTCCTTGGATTCATTGTAGAGGAAGAATTGGTGTGGCCTGCAAGTCTTGTAAGAAGCTAATTCCCTCACTACTGATCATTAAAGAATTATTATCAAAAGCCTGAATATAAAGCTTGAAGAATTGTTGCTACCTTCAGAGGGGAGGGTGTCTATTCCAGTTAACACAAGCTGACTTCTTAATTACCATTATGCCCAGCAGATTCAAACATTTGAGTAAGGAGTAAGATCTTTCCATCAGCAAGCTGAGAGGGGGTGAGTGCCATGCCAAAAGATGACAGGCTCTTATTGAAGACTTAGAATTGAGAATTCTGTTTCAGCAGAAAAACTTTTTTTTTTTTTTTTTTTTTTTTTCAATCTACAGGAAAACACTTGCAAAATATGTCCACCGTGAAGTTATCCGTGGCCACATTTTGGAAAGCATTTACGTGGGGTTGTTCCACTGAAATGAAGTACTGCTGTGTGTTAGCAATAATTAGCATAAAGTCAATTTTGGGGGAAATGGGATATTCATCCAAGACTGCGTTTCTGCCATCACACCTCTCAAGGCTGGGATACATATAAAGTTTAGAGGCACTTGAGCTAAATATGGTCAGGCTCAGGTTGGCTCAAAATGCATTTGCCCTGTGATACAGGCCATGAAGCCAGACTACTCAGCTGTAAGCAACAGGAGTTCAGGATAAGCCAACCCTTGTTGCTCTGACTATGCTTCTCTGTCTGTGCTTCCTTCCTCTGTGAAGCTTTAGAAACAACTTTTTTCCTTAATCTGTCTGAGCTAGAATGGTGCATGATGACAATTTTCAGTTGTTTCTTCAAATGTTGTCTTCTAAATTTGGTTACCTCTGCTCTTTTCCTCTTTTTCTGTAAGCACCCACTTGCAAGCTTCCAAGCCTGTACTTTGATGTACAACCTGCTAGGGAAAAGACTTTTGTTCCATCCATTCCAACAGGCCTCTGGCATTACTCACCTTCTTGTTGCACCATCGTGAAGTTTTAGCTAACTTATGACAAGAGCCAACATATGTGGTACAAAAGACCATTGCAATGAAATGGAAGTAAAAATGACTGGAGGCAAATCTAGGTCAGAAACAAAGCCATAGCTCTGTACAATGAGGCAAGAGTCACAACATCCACTCCAGAGAAAGCATTAGTTTCCTTTGAAGAACCAGACTAGATTTCTTTACCTTTAGCAACCACCCTATGGCAAAGGAGACATCTGTTGCCCCACAAAAATGCAATCCCTGGGATTTCATCCCGTCTGCCAGCCTAGCTCTGCATCATCGTAAATCAATGAAATTGCCTCCTTCAAAGCAGAAGGTTCATCCTTAACCAGCTTTCTCAGCAAAGTCTAGTTTACCTGTTAAAGAGCATCCTGCCAAACAGGATCAGATGAGAGGTCTCTCTACCCCAGCATCCAGTCTCCAGCAGTATCTTCTCCATTTTTATACTAGATAGTTCGCAGTAGATTTGTCTTCCATGAATTTATGGAAGCCACATACACTTTTAGCATGCATAATGTTCTATGGGAATCCATGTAATTAGCATAGGTAATTACACAGTGATTGAAGAGCACTCTTTGTTTTGAAAATGATGATGATTTTTGGTTCTTTCTAGGAAAGCAAATGTCTTGTTTAATCCCATTTTTCAAGCTTTGTTTCTGCTCAGACTCAAGTTTTTTTTTGTTTTGTTTGTTTTCTTAAGACATGTTTGGAACCTCATGTTTTGATGTACATTTTTGCTAGTAGTAATGTCAGTAGGAGTGTTGTTCTCATATTTAGTGTAAAATTAGCTGGCTTGTTAAAGAACCTAGTCTTTTTTGAACTCCCTTGTTAATCATTTGTGAGTGAGAGTCATTCAGTTCCTGCTCTGAAGTCCCTTTTGGAGGTGTCTTTCTCTCTGTTTGCTAGAGAAGGAGCATCTTTATACCAAGTTCCCCAGCATAGTCAGTGAAGGTAGGTGCCTTAAAGTTCATAATGTCAACTGCAGCCTTAAGCTTTAATCTGCATTTCAATACACACAAATAAAAGTATTCCCTGATGGTATGGCTGTGTTGGTAAGGCTGTGATTACAGTAAAGAATTATTTTTCTAAAAATCTACTTTTGCTGTACTGTTCACTGGAGCAGTTGTAGGGGAAATAGTACTTCCAGATTCATTCTTCCTCTCTATCTTGTTGTTGTTGCATTATTTAAATTTAGTCTCTCAAATTCATGGCTTTTTCTTGAGCAAACTGTAGAAATTTGTTTGTTTGTAATTTGATTTTCCTTGCACTTAGTGTGTCGAGCAAATATAAAATGGCATTTTTGAGAAGGTGCTGTTTATTTTAGGTGCCTGACTTTTGAGATACCTTTTCTAGAGAATGCTCAAAAGCTGAAGTCACAGGCACTTTCAGTCCCATAAATAAAATCACAAAGACCACATCATCTGCAGTGGCTGTGAGTCATTTGGCTTGGTTACAAATCATTAGCTCCATGATCATAAGCATCTCTGAGAGGTCATACAGTTATCTGAGGTACTTCAGGTACCAATAACTGCAAGTCAATGGGCCCTGGATTCAGTGATGAATGATGTCCCATCCCAATCTCGCCTATAACCACCTATTTCCTCTTCAAAGATGGATTTAACAAGAGGTTTTTGAGCTGTATCTAAATGCAACTTGAAGATATGGAAGAAGTGACCAGTGAACATGACACAAGTGGCTTCTCTTTGGAACAGAATATCAAACTTGAAAATGAAAATGACCTGAAAAGTCTTCTGCAGTAGCCAGTATGACTAAAGTGCATGACCTGCTCATGTTCTGCTGTTGCGGCAGAGCCTTCATGTCTGTGCATGGTCACCTTTTTGAATTTGTCTGCTTTAACCAGAGCTTCACTCCTCATGCACTAATTCTGTGGGCCTTGCAGTTTGGCAGACGGACTCCCTTTCCTTTGTCAGCAGTGGGAAATACTTGCTAGTCCTTCTTTAGAGAGTCACAGATGCAGCTGAGGACCCAGAACTTAATTCAGCACTAAATGAAGCACTAAGATGCGCCGGTCTAAGAGTCTGACATCTGTTCCCATCTTTTTCTTAAGAGATGTTGGAAATGGCAGTCTAATTCTTGTACTGATTATCACACTGAGGTGTGAGGAATAGTTCATACCTTCCAGAGTTTTCTTTATTTCAAACCCAGAGTATTTCTTAGGACATAGATCTGAAGATGCCAAGAAATACTTCTTTCTCTAGTCAAGATCATCTATAAAGTGGGAATTTCATAGTGCAGGTTCAGAATCTGTCTGCTGATGTTGGTGGCATCCAGACCTGCAACAGGAGCCCTTTTGGACTTCACAAATAACCAACTAATTCTTCAGGTGTGAAGAATTCTCCCTTTCTCCCTCTAACTTCCTCTGCATCATTCGCCATAGCACCCTGAGATAGCAAATGTAGCTGAGCTGAAGTAGAGTCTGAGTTTGTGTTTCGTCATCAAAAAGAGCAGAGATGGATTAGAGAGCATTATATGCACCCCTTATTTCTGGAAGTTGTGATCTTGGAATGGAATGAATAGAATATTTTACTTCTGGATTTTAAGCATGCTAATACATTAAGGAAAAATTCTTTTTCAGAATGCTTATCCATTTTATATATATATATATATATATATTTTGTGAATAATCTGGATTTTTTCTTCAAACCACCTGTCAGTCTTCTCTTTGCAACAGGAATACAGATATGATTTTGAGATGCTACTGGTTCAGATTAATTCTTTTTCTTTATCACTTTGCAAGCTACCCTAAATACTGACTACCCATTCCCTAGATGAATACATTTTTAAGTGCTTTTGTTGATGGCACATCTTCATTCAGGTAAGGAATCCCATGCTACTGTAGTGTCCACTTAAAGTATTTCCTGCACCTTCCAGGTGGGAATCATGTCAGTGTTCATCTAGTGTCTCTCGCAGGTCTCAATGAAGGCTTATAATGCACGCACATCCTGGCCCTGGACTTTTCAGCATCTCCTATGGTTCTGGTTAGAGATTAACACTCAGATGGAGTATTCACACTCCACATGTTCACACTGGTAATGTTGTCACTTTACAAGGTGACTTGTTCGCATTCTTGACCTCCAGGATACTTTCATGTTTTGATCTGGCCATGTATGTTGGAAGTATCTTCATTTTGCCAGGATCGAGGTTATTTTCAGCAAAAGAATCTGTTGCTTTGCTTCTCTGCACACCACAAGTCTTCTCGAATATCTTGGTCCTGGTCACTGCAAACTTGGAGGCAGTTGCCTCTTTTATGGATCAGTGAAAGTATACACAAAATAAAATCTGCACTTCTGAGGACACCGCTGACCTCAGAGTTTTTACAGTAATTGGTGTTTAGCTGTCGGTACCTACTGTAATGAACGTGGAAATAAATAACGTAACTTGAAGAATGGGTTCACACAAGTAACTTCTCTTTTAAGATCTTTTGTTTTTAGGTTTGAAGTAAAACTTCTTCTTAAATAGGGTAAATAGATTGCAAGCTGTGAAATTGTAATTGCGTTCTAGGCCATATCTTACATTAACCAGTAGAAATAGAATTCCTGTGTATGCTGCTAAGAGAGATATATGCAAAGGCTAATATTGACTCAGTGTTTTCTTTTCTTCCTAGATCTCCATCTGCTGGTAGACATAGCTTGCAAGCAGGAGCACTTTCCAAAGGAAGAAATAAGAGAGTGAGAAGTGGGTGACAAGTATGTGAAAATGTGCAGCAGCTGCCAGCCGGGCTCTCTTGTCGGACTCCAGAGGCAGTGCTTTACACAGACAGGCACTTTGGATCATTTCAGCTGTGTTTTTAAAATATCTTTTTTTTTTTTTTTTTAACTTTCAATTTGTGTTTGGGGGGAATTAGTCATTCCATTATTTACACCTCTTCATTACATTTTCCACCTGTCCTGTAATAAACCATCTAGTGATCCCAATATTTAATATAAAGTAATAACTTAGCTGCACTTATTCTCCAGAAATAGGAAGTCTGAGCTTTCTGAAAGCGAGAGGCCTTAAAAGCGTCCTCAAAACATCCTTAAGCAGATTGTTTTTAGTGCTGTATTTGGAATCTTTTTATTTCATGTTGGAGGCTGCAGTATATTCAGCAAAGATGCTGCTTGGGGCTCTCACTGTCTCTGCCTGAAGTCATACTGTGGCCTTTTAATGGAAATTGTGTATGAAACAAAAGCATAGGGAAGTCACAAGATTCTAGGTCTGAATGGGTCAGAGACTTCAGGAGAGTAGCTATAGGAAAGATGAGCTAATTTTCTAAGTGATTAACCAGGAAATGCTTTTCCTTGCTAAATGCAATGTGCTCTTTCAGCAGCAAATGTCTCCTTTCTGGTGGGTATCCCTTACCTATGAAAGCTGCTGATCTCTTACACTAATGGAGAATTCTCCTGTTTTAATAATTTCCTTTTGATTCTAATGATATCTGTAATGATAGGTTATCTGTTGTTTTAGTACTTTATTTTCAGTAGGTCTTCACAATATATTTTTAACTTATTAAATACAATTATATTTATATTGACAGTAGACCTAAGGTTTTTAATAGCTAAGTTTTGTATTTATGTTGAAATATTGTTTTAAAGGATAAAGGACGCACAGGGAGTATTTATGTTGGGTTAGAGTAATATATGGGAAAGAGCACTTAAAACATACATTTCATTACTTCATGCCTGTTCATACTTATTTTATAATGAGCTGGAGGTGTAAATAAGCAAACTGCCCAAGAAAGAAACAGAGAGGATTTATCCAGACTGCCTCAGTTTTACCCTCTGGAAGTATCTGTAGTTTCCAGGATGTCCAGGATATGCTAAATGAACAGGATGAACTGAGGTGAAACCTTTTAATACTCGCTGGCACTCCGAACTAGTCCAGTGCAATATGGAAATACTTGTAGGTCGTGACTAGCGGGAGCATTACTAGACTGATTGTCCTCAGGTTTGTCATCCTGTATTATTTATAACATACATGCAGTACACATCCCTTGGCTTGAGTAATAAAAGGCTAGGTGTTTTAACATTCAACACCTTCTTCTCAAAGGAAAATGCAAGGACACCATCTCTAAATGAAGGAGAATATTCTGGTAGTTAAAAGGTGTTGGATAATATAGACACAGCTCTACTATCTGAGCTTGGTTGTGTGCTTCCTGGCTGATACAACGTGAGACTGCTGCGTAACATGCTGTGGGAATAGTGCAGGTCTGTGTGTTGTAACAGCCTGTACCATTAAAAGTGAGAGGATTTGAGAGCATCAGGCTAGACTTTCCTAGACTCAAGGTGTAAGGAGTTGGAGACCCCAAGAATTCAGCCTTGTCAAGCTGAAGTTGCTACCTCTTTAATTCAAATAAAATAGAAAGGGAACTTCTTAGCTTGTCCTTCTTGTTCCTGATTGCCACAAAAAGATTTGATGCTTTTGGGGATTTATGGTAGGGGAGTCTTAATGCCTTAGATAACACAGTATCCTTGTAAAGACAAATTATGAAATCCTAATATTAGAATTTTTAATATGCTATTTTTAAAGCAGCCATGGAGCTGGATCTCCTGCCATGCATCACATGCAGAGTACACATGCACATAAGCTCTCTTTGTCCTTAACCAACTCTCTCTGACATAACTGCAAGAGAGCAAAGGAGAAAGGGCACTTGTGTCTTTTAGGAGAGTAGTATAAAACTGCACGAGACCTCACAAGTCTCAGGTAACCCTCTCGATTGAATGTCTCAGCATTTTAGCACCTTACTGTGAATGTAGCTCGGTCAGTAAATAATAAATAGTGACTTCTGTAACAAGACATGTCTTTAACTGTTTTCTTGTTCATGAGAGAAGAGAGGAATTTGGTTTACCTCGAAGCTGTTCCTTTACATCCTTGCTTAGGCAACATGATTGCAGCAATCTGCAATAAATGAAACTTTTAAACTTAAGTGGACACTGCATTTATATTTAATCTGTGTGTGTTAAATTACAAAATGACAGATGATCATAGTGGAAGATAAGTATTTGGCACTTCAGTGGTTGCTGCTCATGCTTTTATCAAAAAATAATCATTATTACATAGACAAGTTAAAAAAATCAGTGGACCAATTTTTCATTTTATGTAACTTCCTAATTTCTGTGGAGTTACTCCAGGGATTAGTTTGGCTCAAAGGGTAACTAAAAAAGCCACTAATCTCTTCACTTTCTTGAACGCGCTTTCTCGTGCGCCCCGTGGGTGACAGGGACTGACCCTCCGCAGCCCGGGCTCCATCGTGTGCTTTCTGCATCCTCCTCATTGTTCCTGCATTAATTTCTGAGTATCCTCCTCGAGCACCACTCCATCACACGCCGATTTACACATTTCCAGTTGCAACCTTACTTTGAGGTTATAGGTCTGACCTATAGTATTATTCACCTCTCAGTGATGTCAGAGGAGAATAACAGTTGAATTCCAGACCTCTGACATCAGCCTGACCTGAAACCTTCTCGCAGTAGCGACTAGAAAAGGGGCTCCTGAATCTAAATTAGTGAGAGCTGAAGAAAGGCCGCGCGTGAAATGGACAGAGCCCTTCCCAGGGCCCAAGACATAAGGCTGCAATAAATCAGTACATTCTAGTGCGGGAAGTTGCTTTAGATCCTGGCTCGGTGCCATTCGGAGCACCCCCAGGAAGGTTGGGCGCGGAGCTGGAGTTGGCGGTGACAAACGGCCCCTGTCCTTCCTTGCTCGAACCGCCTTGGTGCTTTCTGTGGATTTATTCATTTAATTTTTATTTTAATCTTCTCGGGCACAGCTTTGGCGCGGCCGGGCAGCAAGCAGCCCTGCTTTCCATGCGCGCTCGGGCAGGCCGAGCGAGCAGGGCCCGCGCTGGGGAATGCAGTAAAGCAGGGGAGCAGGAGAGGGAGTCCCGGAGCTCGCAGCGACAGCTGGGGGAGTTGCCTCCAGCCGCTCCACCCTCACTTTGTGTCAGCAGGTAGAGAGCCCCGCAGTCCCAGGGGAGGGAGGCAAAGAGCTGGGAACGCAGCACGACAAACCGCAACCTGGGATTTATCCAGAAGCGCCTGCTCTTATTTTTCGGCACGAGAAAGCTTTCCTACGGCTGGAGCAAAACCCCTCGTCCCGGCTGCTCTGCACCAGTTCCTGTGGGATTTCTTTGCCTGCTTGATAATAAAACAGCCCGCCTGGCTTCACCGCTGGCTCGGGGCTGATGTTTCCATTTCTCTTCTGGGGCACTCGCTCCGTGCAGAGCCGATAACTGCACGCACTGTAACGAGGGGAGAGACGGCGTTTTAAAGGGATTATTATTTTTTTTTTCTTCCCCAGAAATGTTTTGGGCTGCTTTCTCAAGTCTATAAGCTTCCATGCGGACACTTTGCATTCAGCCATGCCTGCCCCGGGAGCTCTCTGTCTGCTGTAATTTTCTCCCTTTGATCTCGCTGGAGTCTCTGTCGGCGCTGGGACTGTGCTCGCGCCTACCTGCCTGCTGCTGCAGGGACGCGAGGCAGGTTTGCTCCCTCCTTGCTGCTGCTTGAAGACCAACCTGCATAGTTCTCCTAAGCAATTGCAGGATTTATAAGAACATTTTCATCTGTTTCAGCTGCTGGGGAGTCCGGCGGGCGCTCTGTGAAACAGGTTTGCGGATCTGCTGCCTTTTTTTTTTCCTCCTCCAAATCACTTTTTCTCTTCACAGCGGAGTGGCCAGTGCAACATTCGCTTTGGTTGTCTGTTCTCTCGATATCCACTGGCCCAGTTATGAAGGCTCCTCCATACATTTCATGTGAGCTTTGTGTGCACCATGGAACTTTATGTTTTATTTTGTGGGGCCTCTATTTAGGATCTTATTAATATGTGTTTGAAAGAGCTAATATTGGAACTCAAGTGCCTACAGAAATAGGAACAAGATATGTTGCAATTTTTTGCTTGGTTTCTGCTCTTAAACTTCTAAAACCTTTTTATTTCCTGTGAACTTAAAATTATGAAGAGAAGCTGCTTGTTCAACTAATGGTCTTTGAGAACCGCGTCTGAAATCAGGTTAATATGGAGAAAATGAAAATTGATCTCCAAACATAAGTGAAGCATTTCTGGCAGAACAAGAATGGAAGGGTTCAAGAAGACCTGGAGCAGAACCACACCATAGTGTGCTTTTTCTATAAATATAAATTCAAGAAATACCTCCTGCTTTTCAAGAAGGATCCAAGTGACTGCAGGTAACATTAAAAATGAAGAGCTGGAGCTTACACTGGGAAAAAGATGACTTGCTGGCAAGAAGGTAAATCGTCTTTTAGGGAGTTTTGAGATGGATATTTTGAACCTGTTGATCTTCCTAAACCTTGGACTGGAGAGACAAGGTCATCACTCCCATGGGGAAATCTCCCTGTTCCTCCTCTCTGCCGGACTGAAGAGTTTTTACTGGTGCACGGTGTTCCTGTATGTCTGAACTGATCTCTTGCTTGTGATCTGCTGATTCTCTGTCACCGATCTCTGCCTTTAGTTGCTGGAGGAGAAAAGACACTAAAGAAATTTAGGATTTGGATTTTTTTGTTTGTTTTGTTTTGATTACTTTGGGTTTAAATATGTTTCTGAGTTTCCAGAGACCTTTGAGCACGTGGCACCGCGGAAGAGAAACCGTGGCGGCGAGAAGTAGGGAAGAAATTCCCTAAGTGGCGTGGGCAGGAGAAAGCTGGAGGTACCCGAGCCCCTCTCTCCTCTTTCTCCTGCGCCCACTGAGGGCGGTCACGCGCCCTGAGCCCGCAGGAGCTCTGGTGCCGTTGGAGCTCACCGGTGGGCTGAGGACACGGGCCCGAGCGGTATGTGTGGCCGGGGCGTGCGCTGCTGCAGCTGGTAGCATGAGTGCTGGCCCCCCACTGCAGCTGGCGCTCCTCTGGCCTTGGCTGCTCATGGCTACGCTGCAGGTTGGACTCGGCCACACAGGACTGGTGCGGGTGGCCGCCGTGGAACCGGAGCGAGCGACAGTGCAGAAAGCCATCATCCGGGTGAGCCCCTTGAAAGTGGAGCCCATCATCCTGGAAGGAGAGTTTGCAAACGTTGCTGAGGTTACTCCAGCGGAAGGCAAACTGCTGCAGGTAAGAGCTCCTCTGCTCTATCCATTTCTGTGGGTCTTCTCCGTCCTCCTCTTACCGTACTACTCAGCTGCTAGTGGAATGGATTTGATTTATTTCCTGATTACAGATTTATAACCTAAGAAACAAGTTATTTTTTTGGTGTGAGCTGTCCACCTGTTTGCTTTGCTCCTTTGTGTTGCTGCTCTTGAAGTTCGCATGCTGTTCTAAGGGAGAAGTGCTTATATATCTTAGATATTTATACATGCATACATCTATACACACACACACACACGTAGTAGTGGTCGATTCTTCATGCTGTCATGGTCTGCGATTGTGCTTGTATTACTGCTGAATTTTAGATATAGTCAGTTGATCCCATGAAGGTTATTGCATAGCTTAATTGGTGTTGTAAAGCAGAGTGCGTTGAGTCACGTTTGGGGACATGGGAAAGATCTCTCCAAAAGGAGCAACGTTTTTTAAAAAATCCTTAAGGTTTGCTGCATGCCTCTCCAACTAGAGAAGGCTCAGCTCCAGTTACGATGCACATCCAGGTTCTGCCCACCAGATTTGTTGTTGCTGCCAGTTGTATCCTCGTGTATTGGCGGTGCCTGGAAATCGTTCTCACCATGGTGCTTCCTGTAGTGTCATCACTGTATATTTTTGTAAGTGAAATTAGTGCCGCTTTCTGATGTTTACTGAGAGTGGAGAGCATGTGAACATCTTGCCAAAAGATGCAGGTGCTGCAGGGAGACGGCCCCACTCGTCAGCGAGCAGCCTCCCCCTCTGCATGCTGATTTTTAAGCTCCGCTTCTCGAAACAGCACAACACGCTGGTACCTTCATGGGCTCTCTCTGGTAGCCATTTGTTGGAGTCACGTGTTATATTCTGGAGAAGTAAATACAGCAAAATTCATTTGGATAGATAAAATATCCTGCATGAATATTAAATATTAACTTTTGCATGCCTCTTGCCTGTTTTGCCTTTTTAAATTAGCTGTTTTACAATCTTAATCAAATCACCAGTTTGTGGATTTAAAATAATAAATATTTTATGGTTTTGTAAGGAAAGAAGCTGGCCTTCCAGCATGATCACCTGGCTGCAGAGCACATGGACTGCTTGCTGAGGCTGTTAAGGCTGCCTCTGAAGCCTTTTGAACTATTCAGAATGAAAGCCCTGTTATAAAATTATATTACCAGGATAAAAAAATATCTTAGACAAATGTACTCAAGGTCCTGTTCTGTCATGAGGCAATGTCCAGGAAAGTCAATATTGATTCCATACCAAAAGTTGAAGTGGTGTTGCAATGAGCGCTGAGTCTAGAGGATAGACCTTTTCGGAACGGGAAGATAACCTCTGTCGTGTGGTGCTGGCAGCAGCGGTTCCAGCTGCGGGTTTGTAGTGTGTGAAGTCACCAAAGCCACTTGGAAGCCCAGACACACCAGGTGCTTTGAATACTAAGCCGTGAATAGGGTTGGATTTACAAATGAGTTTCCTCTTTAAAAATCATCCTCCAAAGGAGAAGGTTGGGGAAACACTAATCTTATCTGTGTAATTTATGTAAACAGATACTGAACTGTACCATGGATCTCTTTCTTAGGCTCTGATCCCACAACTAGTTTGCTCAGGTGATCGTTCCTATTCTTTATCCCACAGACTGAATCTTGTTTTAAAGCGTTCACCCGCTTGGATCTGGTTTTGGGATCGGCGTCTCAGATCAGGCACGGGGGTGTCTGGGTTTCTGCAGCAGGATGTTTGCGTGGTGCCAGGCACGGTGTTGAGAGAGGCCGGTGTGGCTTTGCCTGGCACCTTTGTGTGTGTGTTACGGTGCGGTTGCTAATTGTGCCGTTGCGTATCAGAGCTCATAATGCTATTTAAAAAATATTTGGGGCTTGATCCTGTAGTTTATTCCTGCCTTTGGAAAGGTGAGACTTGAGACACATGCTGATCTACCGTCATAACTGTTAAGGGACAAAATAAGTAAGAAACTAATCGGAGAGAGCATTTGTTCACTTCTAAACAGTAAGATATTAAATTCACATATATTGTGCTTTATTGAAATGTCCTGCTTCAAATGTGGTTGCCAACATCTCCATTTTGCAGAATCATTTATCTTTGCTTTCATTTGAGTTCTTATTTAAATAAAGTGTTCACAGGTACCTTCATAATTGGTTCTTTATATGTAATTTAGGCACCTAACATGATTAGTTTTTACAATTCCTGGGTTAAGAGAGGAATAGCTTTTACACCATTTTTGGCTCCGTCAACTGGGATGTGTCAGAATCAGTAAGGTGCAGTCAGCCATCGTGCACATCACATGAGAACATAAAGTGCATAAGTTATCTCAGAAAAAGAAGAATGCACAATCCCCTCCTTTTCTCAGAATATTGCTGTGTTAATTCAGTGTTTTAATTGGATTACTTAAATATGAAGGCTGCTGAACTAGTCCTGTATTCAAGTAAAAATCTCTTTAACTTATGTTTATATCATTTTGGTCAATTTTTTCTTTAAAAATAGGCTCCGAATTTTATCCAAGAAAAGCTGGCATAAAATAGATCCTCACCAAAGGTATCTCTACCAGAATACTTTCTTCTTTTCATTTTCTTCCTATTGTATTCTTTAGGATCTCTGCAGCAAATAACTTTGATCATGAATGTTAAGTTTCAGGAAACTAACTTAAAAAAATTCTTACCTTCAAAATAATTTGCAAATCAAATCCCTTCTCACAGGGCTCCCTTCTGTGACCAGATCTTTTGGGAAATTTTGGGGTTTAATTTTTGCAGGCTGTCCTGCAGGATCAGCGCTGCTTGGTGGTGATGCAAAGGGAGAGGAATTTCCCAAGTAGGCAGCACCGCTTAAGGCTTTATAGGTCAAAAAACCAACACCTTAGACTTCTCACAGAAATCATCCTCGAGCTTGTTCAGTGCACAGATGTTACATGCTCTAAGCATTAATTATTGCTCAATAAACGAGAAGTGGCACTATGTGCTAGTTTGCTGTTTCCAAATGACTAGAAGCTCAGCTCTGTTGAGCTTACTGCAGTGGCCTGCACTTCACGGCGAGAAAGTCCACAGAAGGCAGAAGAGGCCTGCTGTTAAATGTGGAAGAAACGAACCTTTTGGGCAAGGTCTACTTTGTATCTTGTTGCTAACTGCTGATCCACTAGCAACTAAGGGTTCCACATGCTCTCCAAATTGCAATTCCTACAGCTGTGTGCCAGGTCAACTCCCTTGGATGTGATTGCCAGTGCAATTTCTGGAACCTCTGTTTTTGTCATTTCTGTTATGTTCATTTTTTTCTTTCTTTCCTTTTTCTTTTTTCTTTTTTCTTTTTTTTAAAGAATAATCTTCCTTACTTCTTGTCCATGCTTCAGGTGCCATTCAATATGGGAGAGATTTTACAGTGTTAGTTGAAACAGGAGAATACATATAGTCTCAAGTTGCTTCAGAGTCTTGAGAAGAGATTGAGAGTTTGCCCAGTTCAAACTGAATAACAATAGAATTCATGTGCAAATCTAATATCGTGGCATAAAAAACTTTATATTGGAGAAATAGGCCATCACTTAAAGGCTCATTAGTAAAGCATCCATAATTAAGATTAAGCTTTAGCTTTTTTAAGATTTCATTTTATTTGGGTGTGTCTGAGTCCAGGGTGTGTGTGAGTCCAGTGTGCAGGGGAAAGGATAGTCCTGTTAGTGGGTATGATGTGAGTGGGGTACATATCAGAGTGTGCTGTATAGAGCTGGTGCCAGTATTTCAGAAATAACCTCTGAAAAAGTGCCAAACAAAGAGATTTTAGAGGAAAGTATAAATTCAAACTAAATTTATTATAGAGAAAGCAAAGCAATGATCAGTTACTTTACATAATGTACACGGAGAAAAAAGCTTCAGAAGGTGAAACAGTCTACTTATTTAATAGACCAAAGCATCTAATCAGTTATCCCACATGCATTATTTTATTGCAAGTCTCTCAGTAGTTTTTGTTTTTTTCCTTATAATCTTAAGCAGTTATATAATTGGGTGATTGTATGAGAAAGTCAACTTTCATTAAGTCATGGAGCACATTGTTTTAGCTGATGACTGCAGGAAAAACTTGCCAACACAGAACAAACTCCCTAAAGGCTCAGAAACCAGAAAGCACAAGAACTGCTCTCTTTCCCATTCTCCCGCCCAATAAAATATTTAAAAAATATTAGTTTTAGCGTCAACCTACTGATTAGGGTAGGATATATTAGAGTCTGAGGAGAGCCCTAATTCCTATTTTAGGTGTTGAATACAATTCAAGAGGTGAAAAAAGAAGTCTAAAGTCAAAAAAGAAGCACAAAGTATGCTTTTAACACGAATAACAACTGACCATTGAAGCAGGTTGTGCGCTGGTGTAGCAAATCCAGCGTGATCATCACAGATTGCACATCCTCGAAATGGAGAGCGCTGCCAGTGTTGCAATGCCCAGTGCTGTTGGAGAATTATAATCACCTGCTTAATTGCTTGTAGAGGGTTACAGTCCCAACCCATAAGAAAGTAAATATATTAGTAGTCTTATATACTACTAGCTCCTGGATCAACAAAAGGATGTTGAGTGCCTAATGTTGACAAAGATCAAAGAAGTGGGAAAGTCTAACCAAATGATAATGGGGACTTAAATTACCTGTGAATAAAGTGGTCAGATAGCACAATAAGAGTAAGTTCAAAGAAGCAATTTCTGCTTCTTGGAACAGCTAGTACTAAAGTACACAGAAAGATATGCTTGACTTAGTGTTAAGTAACAGGTAAGAACTAACTCAATAGCTAGCAATAATTGAGCCAGTAATATTGACTTCAGTGTAATAAAAGTCAGTGTCCAGGAACCAAAAAGTGGAACTCTGACATTAATATTTAGAATGGGAAATTGCAGTAAAGTCAATCCGTGAGACAAATGGCTCTGACAAAGAAAAATAATAATAAAAAATATTTACATGTGACATAGATACTGCTTGAGAAATTAAAAAGGATAAAAATTTGGAGATTATTTTTCATTGTAGGTAATAATCTTTGAAAACCTGCATTTTTATATTAAGTGAAAGCCTGACAACAATCTATAGGTCTGCTGGCTCACAGAGATTAGGTAGAGCAATTCAGGGTTATATTGTCACTTTGCAAGAATAGCTGTGAAGGAGAGTTAGATGATTAAAAGGTCTAATCAGCTGAATGCAGGGGAGTTAGGGATATCAAAAGTTGAGATTTAGGTTTATCAAAAGACATGTAGAGCAGGGAGTCTAAACCAGAGTTAGCTGCTAGAAAAAGCTGAGCTTAGAGGTGGTTTCTGATCTTCCATCCCCCTCTTCAGTATATGCAAAGCCCAAGTCAGAGCTTTACCCTTTGTGACTTTACCTTTCTGATATTAAAATAATTCTCATAAATAAAAAGGGTGATGGGAACCAGTTCTCTGTTTAAGTAATAGTCCGAAGGACCTTAAACCCAAATCTTCTGCTACCTAGGATATTTCTTGAATGTTCCTCAGAGCACCATCTCGTCCCGGTCATTGTTGTCTTAACATACATAAACAGTAAAAAAAAGCCTGTGGAAAGTGTGGGTCCGGTGCTCAATGACGCAGAGGTCCTGGTGACGAAGGATAGAGAGAGGGCAGAGATACTGCACATCTTTGCTCCAGGCCTTACTGCTAAGACCTGCCCTCAGGAGCTCCAGGCTCTGGGGAAATATTCTGAAGTCTGGAGACCGTCTGGAGAAATGAAAGCCTGAAGAACTGGAGAAAGTCTGAAGAAATGCATGGTGGAGGAGGATCAGGTTATAAATTATTTAGGCAAACCTAACATTCATGAGTACATAGACCCTAACGGGTCACCCATTAGTGCTGAGGGAGCTGGCAAACATCGTTGCTAGACCTCTCCATCATCTTTGACATGGAGACCAGGAGAGGTGTCAGAGGACTAGAAGAAAGCCAGTGTCACTCCTATCTTCAAGAAGAACCAGAAGGAGAGCCCAGGGAAATGCAGACTGGCCAACCTCACCTTGATCCCTGCAAAGGTGATAGAACAGCTCATCCTGAAGGCTGTCTCTAAGTACGTGAAGGCAAAGAAGGTGACCAGGAGTAGTCAGCATGGATTAAAAAAGGGGAAATTGTACTTAACCAACCTGGTAGCCTTCTCTGGTAGAATGACTGTCTGGGAACATGAGGCGAGAGCAGGGGATGTTGTCTGCCTTGACTTCAGGAAGGCTTTGACACCAGCTCCCAGAACAGCCTCAGAGGTAGGCTAAGGAAGTGTGGGCTAGTTGTGCAGAGAGTGAGATGAACTGAGAACTGGCTGAACAGCAGAGCTCAGAGGCTTGTGATGAGTAGCACAAAGTTTAGTTGGAGGCCTGTAACTTGTGGTGACCCCCAGGGATCAACAGTGGCTCCCATATTGTTCAACCTCTTCATCAGTGACCTAGATGAAGGGACGTAGTGTACTCTCAGCAAGTTTGCTGATGATACAGAGCTGGGAGGAGTGGCTGAGACGCCAGAGGGCTGCGCTGCTTTTCAGAGGGCCCTTGACAGGCTGGAGAGATGATCAGAGAGGATCAGTGCGTCTAAGTGTCTGAAGGGAGCTTGTAAGGAAGGTAGGTCCAGACTCTTCAGTGGTAGGACAAGAGGCAACGACCACAAACTGAAACATGGAAGTTCCATCTGAACATGAGGAAAAACTGTACTGTGAGGGTGACAGGGCAGTGGAACGGATTGCCCAGAGAGGTGGTGGAATCTCCTTCCTTGGAGAAAATCAAAAGCCATCTGAACAGGGTCCTGGGCAACTTCTTCTAGGTGACCCTACTTGAGCAGGGGAGTTAGACTAGGTGATCTCCAGAGGTGCCTTCCAATATCAACCATTGTATCCCAGTAGAATTATTGATGACACAGGCAGGGCTAGACCCATCCTGAACTGAAAGATTCTCCATACTAGAAAGTGCCTAGAGCTGGAGTAATTGTATAGGGAAGATATTATAAATAAAAACAACTACAGCAGAGCAAAGATGTATGGTCAGAAGGCTAATTCAACAGGGCTAGAGTGAGTGACAGTCAATAGAGAACTCTTGGTCATGTACACCATTCCTGGAATGCATCCAAGGAGCAAGTGGACCTTTCCCAAAGATAAGTTGGCAGGAGGGTAAGATTACAAGGGAATGGAAACAGGCCTCTCAGTCATTTCTGTTGACTGTAGCCAGACTGACTTTGTGGACTAAATGGTTCCTGTGAACCATTACCAAAATTGCTTTTTGTTCTGGGCCTCCTTAGTGCTAAAGGTTTGGTAGGTAGCTCATACAGATGAAACGTAAAAATGTGAAAGGTAATTCTGAATTCATGCAAATCCATTATTTTAAAATGAAAGCTTTCAAAATTACCAAAGACATTAGAACTTGACAAGCTGTACATGATCAAAGACGGCTCCATTGTATTAAAATTTATTCTGAACAAAATTTTTGCCATGCATTTTTATAGATTTTTACATTTCTTAAAAGTGTCTAAATATTTCTGTGCTCTTTCCCAAGAAGCACTTATTTCAGCTGACAAAAGCCCTTTTTAACGCCAAAGGAAGAAAGTGATAAATAAGCACAGTGGGAAATATGCAGAGGAATTTGATCTTTAGATCCAAGTGCCTACAGTATTATAAAATCTGTGTTGCAGCGGTTGCCAAAAATCAAATAAATGAAATTTTGGTTTATAAAGCAAGCAGAGTTCTAAGCTGAGAAGGGTATGTATCACTCAAGCAATGAATATTCAGATTTTACAGCAGGTTCTTTCCTCTAGAAACTTAATCTGCAGGAAAGTCCTAATCTCTTGTGCTATGTTTATGAATTTATTTCTAAAGGAGGTGGATATGCATTATCTACAGACAGGATATGTGTCAGTAAAATGTTTAAGCGTAGGAGTCTTTATCTCAAATTATTTTTCACGTCTGTTTATAAGACAGAGATGAGATGCAAATCCCAAAACATAGACTTATGCTTATATGGCACAAATACAAAAGCAGTATCTGGGCACAGTATGGGAGCAGTGCACACACTACTCCATGAGTTCAGAATCAGAGGGGATCTGCTTTTGTCCAGAAACATGAAGATTAGTAGCTGTAATTCTCACCTTAACCAGGGTATTGTTATTAGTTATGTTGCAGCATTGCTCACTTCTCAGCTTTACTACTATAATTCTCATTGGTATTAATGAAGGAGACTTGGTGTGACTAAGGGAAAAATGTGCCTTGCATTAATAGCACTTTTGTTGTCTGGTTTTTGTCTGTAGGACACAAACTGCTGTGTGTTCAATGATTAATCGTATCCAGTCCCATTAGATTCTAAATATTAATGCACTAGTAGCATGTGTTGTGTTCAAAATGTAGTTTTAAGTCATTTTCAAAATGGTCCCACAGACAAATTGACGTCCATTTCAATACAGGGCTTGCCACATTCTTTCTGGAAAGTATTATGTGTGTGTATATATATATATATGTATCTATTTTATATATATATATATAATCTCCAAAAAATATTGTTGAAAAATCTGTTTGTGTTGCCTAGCTAATCAAACTCTCAAACTCTCTGTCAGTGATGAAAGAGATGAGTCCTACACAAGCATTTCCCCACTTTTATGCAACATTTGAATACAGTGAAAAGCAGCTATCAAAAAAAAAATAGAAGTTTTATATTCAGCATTAGTAGTGTCACTGTAGGATGCTTTATCCAGTTCAAAATGCTGATTTCTCTGTGTGTATATCTCCTTACACATAGGATTATGTAAGTACATAACCTTTTTTTTTTTTAGATAACCTATTGTTTTTGGATGCAGGGATAATTAGAACCAGTCATTAGGGAAAATATGGGGCTCATCTCCCTCCTGATTTTTAAAATGAGATTAGCTATGGACAAGAGGAGAGGATATAAAGTAGGTATAAGTGGCCCATCTCTTCTGTCTTTGAATTCTGTGATTTTTTTGTATCTGTTTATTTTTTCTAGTATCACTGGCAATAGAGAACAGGAAGCAGTGTATTCTGTGATTGCTTTTAACTTGTCCATAACACTATCAGTCTGCATTAAGCAATTGTAATCGCATCTCATGCTTCGGAGCTTCTGGCTCTATGCCTGCTGCACGGGTCGGGCAGGAACTCTCCTCCCTACCTCCATGCATGGTTGGCCAAGGATAAACTTGGGACCTTGTCACGTTTCTTTGGAGCATCAGGCATCAGCTTCATCTGGAATCAAGACATTAAGGCATACAGGGTAGTGTTCAAAGGTTGCAGAGAGAAACTTGTTTCTCAAATGGTGAGGGTGTGTTCCTTGCTCCTATGCACAAGGTTGAACAGATAGCCGATTCAAGGTAGAAGAAGACTCTGTTTTCCCCCTCCACCCCTGTCCCATTCAAAACTTTGGGTGTGTGTCCTCTTCCTTTGCAGTTTAAGACATGAATCATCTCCATAGATCATCTGGTTATATTAGCATCTCATCACTTCCTTACACCCAAAGGGGATAGTTAAGGACATATGTGGCCATTTGATTTTGCTTTTAGTCTTCATCTCAGTGTTTTAGTCTCCAGTGGTCAAATACATTAATCTAATGCATATTACTGTCTAATATAGGGATACCGATGAAAATGTAATGGATTGTCATACATAGAAATTCTGACTAGATGGTCACATTATATCCTCTGACCGTAAACTCTATGAATAAGCAAATTAAAGGTTTCTGTAGTCCCCCTCTTCCATTTGTCATGCTTGTTTATTCCTGTGTTCTGTTCCTTTCTTATTTGAATAATAGTCCTAATTTCTGGACATACTAGGAGTCCTTATGAGTCCTTATGTGTCCCTGAGCTTCAAAGACAGCAGCTTTTGTCTAAACATTTCCCTAGGAATGCAAAGCTTTTGTCTCCATCCTTCTCTCTATTTCACCTAGTCTCATTTATAAAGGCAGATGAAGACCCTACAAGTCATAGAGTTGTCCTTGACTACTTTTTATCTATTCTCCTACCCTCTGGTGTTTCTTTCTTCTAATCATTGCCCCTTTTTCTTACCTTTTCCTCAAAATAAGTTTGTTTCTTTTTCTTTTTGTATACAATAATTTTGGTCACTATCAGGCTCTGGGGTAGGCTCTTGCTTAGCAGCATTCGCCCCTCAAAATTTACTCTCCTCCTTTCTTGTCTGTGATCCTCTGTTCTTACCGTTATCGTCTGCAGAGAGCCATTGACATCCCTGCCATGGCTAAAGAAGATGGCTCTACAGAAGCTGCTCTTTGTAAAGATTGTACAAGTACCTATGTCCATGGCAGACAGGTGCTCGTTGTGTGTTGTTTGGGTGTTGGACAAATCCCTTGTATTTGTTCAACATGCAGCTCCGACAAGACCTATGCTGGGAAGGATCATCAAAGCAATTCATGCGGGTTCTTGCTTGAGAAATCACCTCCTGGCAGTTGCATGATGTGACACCTTGAGTTGGTGCTAGATCATGTTTTCATCCTGCCTTAGTGACCATCTGTCATTTTTGTGACTGCATGTGCAATAAAATGAAGCCTAGGAAATGCCCTTGGGCCAGGTCCCTGCTGTGGTGTTCTGTAAGAAAGCTAGTCACAGCTTTCTTTTGCTGAAGACACCTGAACGGAACATCTTGGGTCCACATGAGCATTCAACTGAGTGTTCAGCCCAGCTGGTGATATTGATTTTGACACACTGAGGAAGATCAAAGAAGTGGCAAGGGCAGGAAATTCATCACTAATGGGAAGCTTCAATCAGAACTATTATACTTCAAGGAGCTGCTAGTCAGGGAATCAAGAAGGGGAGAAGCAGTGCTTGTCTTGGTCTTTTGCAGGACCTCATTCAAAATCCTGCTTTTGAAGAGCTGCTCTGTAACAGTGACAATAATGTGCTTTGCTCCTGCAAGGCTATTGAGTCGGAAGCCAAAATGTCTTCCACAGATGTGTTTTAATTCAAAAAGTGGAGCTATATTAAAATGAAGAAATGTGTTTAAAAGAAGCTAAGCAGGCAACTAAGAGTTATATCCTTGCAAGTGAAGACTATTTAAAGACACCGCAGTAGGAATTAAGATCAAATGCACCTCTTAAGAAATACTTGAACCGTGATGAAAGAAAACCAGCATACCTAATCATAAGAGTATGAGAGTATATAAAAGCATCCTGAAAAAAAAAGCAATTATTTTGGTAAAAAGAGGAAAATAGGAAGGCTGAATATGGAAGGCTAATGTATGACATTATAACAGGTTAAATGTAAAAACATAATGTAAAAAGTAAGGAAAACAGAAATAACTAAAATGACTAATAACAGATTCTGCATAGTCACCTCAGAAGCAGAAAGCTTGCTAGAGAATCTGTAGGACCTGTTCAAAATTAAGAGGCCCTCTAGGCAGCTAAACTCAGCATAAAAATTAATGCAGTTCCTTTTTTTTCCCTTTCATTTGTCTTCAAATCTACAGATTTGAAATATATGTAGATGAGATGATGATGCAGATAGGCAAAATTAACATTGTTACCTGATAATGTTAATTGTCAGGTTCAGATGATAATCACTGCAGAGATTTAGAGAATGAAGTAGTTGAACTGCTAGTCATATGTGTAAAGTCTTGTTTAAAATCAGTGGAAGGTGGCTGATGTGACATCAGTTTTACTAAGGGCTCAAAGCCATCGAAGAAAGTTCAGACTGATATTCTGTTAAATAGAGTTGGTCAGTAGAAACTATCATACAGAGAATAATTATATGGATATGAAGGAGTCAACAAACCAATCGGTTGGATAGGTCCAGTTGAATGTCCAAAAAGCCTAAGTCCCTCATTGGGGCTTTTTAAGGAGAATAAGCTGACATGGAATGAGAAGGTTATGGATAATTTAGCAATAGGAAGCAGATGGTAGGAATAGCTGGTAACTTTTCACAGTGGAAGAAGTTAATGACTAGAGTTCTACAGGGATGAGTGCTGGGCATCCATGTTATCCACTATGTTTATAAGCTACATGGAACAGTTTGCTAAAACATTAACTAATTTTAAGTGATGAAGACAAGTGTGAACTGTGAAGTGTTGTGGAAGAACCTTGTTGTGGAAGACTGAGTCTTCTTGATCGTCTCTCCTAGAGACTATGAAGATCTGCATGTGGGAAGTCCATTATTACATTAATTTGTTGTTTTCCTCTGAATGGTCTTTCGAAAATCTTGTTTGGCAATTACAATAGAGACTTCCATGAAGATGTCAGCTCAATACTTGGTAACTCTCAAGAAAACAAATAGACCATTAGAACTGAAAAGAAGGGAGAATAAATGAGGAAATACACCACTTCTACCAATGTAGAAATCTTAGATATAGTAGAATTGGAAAAGATTTGGAGAAGAACAAGGGAATAAGCAAAATGTGAGATGGGTTCCCTACAGAGGAGTATCTCTCTGGACTAGTCGTCTTCTGGCTGGAAAATAGGCGATGAAAGGGTGATATGAAAAACATCTATAGAGTCTTGAACAGGGATTGACTGTTGGTGTCTTTCAATATATAGCAATGGGGCATCGCATGCAGCTACTGGAAGCCAGATTCAAAGGGAGCAAAAAGAATTGCTGCTTTATGCACTGTATAATTAACTTGTGAAATTCCTTGCTGTGGGAACTGCTGTGGATACTAAAGGTTTACAAAGGCTCAAAAAGCAACTGTAGCTAATGTGTGGGAGAAGGCTTCATCAATGGCTGTTAAATAACAGGTGTCCCTTTTGCCTCAGGAATCCTATAAAACGCAGCTTGTTGGACAGACACTTAGGGAGGATTCTGAGGTAGAAGCACTACATGCTTGACCTGTTCTTGTCCTCTAAGGCACCCATGGTTGGCAACTGGCAAAGCAAATACTAGATGGGCCATTGGTATGAAGCCACACTGCAGTTCTTGTACCCTCATCTTTACAGAACAGCTTTTCCAGCATTAGGTCCACTATCCAAGGTTACTGAGATATCCTTGCAGTTTATCTTGGTTCAGTTTGGGCAGGGCTCTGAGAAAAGACTGTGCTAAGTAGATCCTCCCCTATCTAGTACTGAATCCAAGCTCAGTTATTCCTTCACTCTGAAGGCACCATAGAGTCCTCTGGCATCTATGGTCGCAGATCTCCTCAACACATGGCTCTCAGTTGATCCTGTTAATCAGTGTTTAATTAGGTCTTCACATCTTCCTGAGAAGAACATTTGTTTCCCTCTCCACCTCTGCCTGAACGATGTTTTTCTGCACTCTGCGCCTGACCTGCGCGCTCTCGGTAGGATGATAATGTGTAATACAGTTTGGTTATCAAATTGCCCATTTCTCTAATGCAGTAATTCCTAATGAAATATTAAACCAAGTCTTGTTGTAGGTTCTTATTTTTGAAAGCAAGGTTTGCTTCTCAGAATGGCTAGAATGACTGTGACAGCCATGTCATGAATGCGTGGAGTGTAAAATACGGAACTGAGCAAGGAGCAAATCTTGTATTCCTTAGGAACCAGCAAAGTAACTTCTTCCTAAGCGGCAAACTGTCCCGTTAATGCTGGGCCAGGTTGGCTGTATTTCCTGAACAGCGAATGAGATGGGAAAGCTTTTTGATCATCAACCTTCACTATTAATTATCTTCAACGGTTTCATTCACTTTTGGCCTCTTCATGACAGTCATCCCTTGTTAAAATGTTGCACCTCTGAAATAAAGTTTGTCTTCCTTTTGGACAGACATATCAAGAGGACTTCAAGGTTTCTTAGGCTCTTGTTAAAAAAATATGGAAATCTCTCAACGTGTCACACATACTCGGTTCTCGAGAGCATTTAGCACTTTCCACTGGCAAGCTTTATCCTTCTTGCTTACGCTACACTTTGGCTGCTCCAGTTCTGGCAAAATTCAGAGTTGTGAGACCAACGTTTAGTGGGATAGATTAGTCATATTTAATTCCTGATGAGATTTCTGAGTTTTGTTTTAATAACATATTCCCTCCATCCCTTGTAACCGAATGGAGCTAGGCAGCAATGTTCCTTTGCTTTAGAAAGACGAACTAAAGAATGAGGTGTCTTTGACAAGCAAATGTACTTTTCATCAACACACCGTATGCAGATTGCTAAATCTCATGTCTTCCTTGCTTACTGCCTGCTCTCCATGTGGGATTGGATTGAGTGCTCAGTTGAATGTGTTTCTCCTAATTAATGTGAAGTAGTTCCTACATGTAAACAACCCTCAGGAGTAGCAAGAATGGTCCTGTAAGCAATCCTGGATGTGGCTTTTGTGACCCATGCTAAAGCCAGGGTACCTTGGAAGTCAAGTCTTCCTGAAGATACAGATGTCTTTAAGGAGGGCGTTTGCACCAAATCTTTAACTCACAGAGGAACGTGTGTGCTACAATCCTATTTTTGGCACAACTAGAAACACTCATATCTTGCGGCACCAGTTTTCTCTCTAGTCTGTGCTAACAAGAAAGAATCAGATGTATATAGTATTTAATTTTGCAGCTTCCTGCCCTTCTCAAGGACCGGTGTCATGAGATACTCCTGGGGCAGGAGGCTGCTGATGAGCTAGTGCCGTTGGCAGTGCTGGGTGTCTTCATGTCTCCTCTTGTGTATATTGTAGGCAATAGAACCTGCATCTTTGATACACACAGAAATGTTTACATTGTGTACATGCTCTTGGGAGTTGATGTTTAGGTTGTGTATATGCTCTTGGGAGTAGCTGAACGGTCAGATATTCTTGTGGTTGAAATAAGATCCTCTCTATATTTTAGACATCTTTTTATGAACCTTTTAATAGACCTCTCTCCCAATCACAGTAACCTGAGAACACCAGATACTTGGTCACCAACATGAGCAGTGAATACACTGGAACCTTTGCTGACCAGATCACTTGCATTTTAAGGTCTTCATGTTCAAGTTCTGTCAAATGATATTCTGAGTCCCCTCATTTCTGTCGGAAGCAGTTGATCCATTGAAGCAGTGTATCCAGTGCTCTAGCAGCTGTCAGGAATTCTGAAAATATTGGTGGTAAAAGTCAGCCATTTTACCTGTCGGATACAAGTGAGAAATGTGGGATAATGTCCGCAGGGACAGCTTGCAGAAGCTTAGGGTTTTGCAAGATTGACTTTTTTACCTTAGACATCAGCAAACGCTGCCTCTATTGCTTGAAGGCCAGCCTTTTTCTGGGATTCCTAGTAAACACATTCTTGATTCTGTGGTATGAAGGATTAATTAATATCTGTCTACTGCTTCTTCCCCGAAAGCCTGAAAGCAAGATAAGACAAGACGCATTTAATGGTGACCCTGTGTGCTTCAGCCTGGTTGAGACAGGCTGAGGAAGCACTAAGGCCGGATTTATCAGTGAGATGCCCAAAAGCTGCCTGACCCTGGACTGACTCGTATGGAATCAGAGCAGTTGCTCCATTTCATCCTCTGAAATCCCATCTCATGATTCTGATGCTTGATAGATCTTACTAGAACAAGTCTCTTATCTCAGATCTCTTGTCCATAATAGACCTCCGTGCAGTGGTTCTGTGTTGTCCGCTGGGACTATTAAGCAGAGGTATATAAATTGCATCAGTGCAGATACCCTTGCAACAGTTTCAGTCCATCTGAGGGATTTTCATGTCTTTGACCTTGTGGTCCTCAAATTCTGTAGAGCCTTGGTAGAAGAGGGTCAACTTCTGTCCCAGTAGGAGGCTTTTAGCTGGGTCTCACAATCCAGACAGTGCAGTAATGTGAGCCTGCCGCGGCTTGTTTTTCACTCTAGCCATGTTCCTAAATGTGACTTTTCTGATAGCAGTAAATTCTGCCAGAGGGCAAAAAAGATCCTCATGGTAAATGTCTAAAATCTTTTGTCTTAATTCCTCTTCTCAAGATAAGATTTCTCATACACTTTCCTGAGGTCATACCAGAGTTTTACTGGAGCCAGAAAATAACCCATCTTTACCTGCCAGCCAACACTGAACCTGCAGGGACAGCGTGGAATGTCTCCCCAGACATTTGATGTCAAGCAGACAATCTCCTTCCTGTCTGCACAGAACCAAACCTGTCAGGTGGCCCCTGTTCATTTGTGTCACGAACTAGGAGATAAAGCTGTGCACTGATACCGGTAATTGCCTAACGTATTGTGTCAGGAGATGTTGTGGTCCTACCGCAGCATTTGTGCCCGCGGTCATCAGCGAATTCCATCAAAGGTCAAGTTGTACAGTGGCCTCTCTAAAGGGTGTCTCCATTCCTGCCATCTGCAGAGCTGTCATCTGGAGTTTTATCAAACCCTGAACCCTTGCAGAAGCTTCCAGGAATGGTGCCAAATTAGGCAGATTGTGGTTTGCAGACTGTTTTCCTCAAATGCTTGAGCCACCACTCCCTGCTTACCTTTGGGGAGAGAGGAACAAGGAATTACTGCTTGGAGTCACTCACTTTTTGAATATATATGTGGATGGTTTAATTTAAAGAATAAAAGAAGGCTACTTGCTAGTAATTGGACTTTTTTTTGAGCTGTATGTTATAAATGCACATTCACTGCTCTCTACTTCCACTGAAGTCTTGTAGTTGGGATGAATTGCAGGCCTACACTGTACTCTATATCAGTACTTACTGTATGGCCATACTAGAAGTACTGAATATATATTTGCATATATAAATGTGAATCTGCAAGAAGAATGCATATTTTTTTCTTCCAGAAAAGTTATCATCTGCCTCTTGTGCCATGATGTATGAAATGAGACAAAATGGTGAAATGAAAACACTGCTGTTTATAGATGGACATTCTAATTTGAGTAAATAAGATGAAAGGTGGACCTGAGTATTTTGATGTTTCCATAAAGACAAAATGCTTTATGTTTATGTAATTCTGATGGATATATTAAGAGAAATTTGAGAGATATTTAATAATTTATAAACTCCACTAAAGCAGATGCATAGCATATATTTCAGCAGGTGGGCTGAATGTCTGGAGGTACTTAGTGAGGGGTCAGACTATTCCTAGACTACCCTAAAGTTTATATATGACCTTAAAAGTCCTGTAAAAATCCATGCAAAATCTGTTAATTGCCACTAACTCCTTTGTGGCATCTGACTTTTTTGACATGATTATATAAGATAGAAAGTAAGATTTTTTTGTTGAGTTGCGGTTTGTCCGTATTCCAGGGAAAAGATGGCATTGTTTGGCTGCAGTGTGTGCTGGCAACCTAGATGTTTGTTGGCCATTTGGTAACTTGGACTTACGTTAAGAATCTAGGAGATACGGGAGAGATCTTCAGAAAGAGAAATCACTCAACATTTTTTTTAAGGTCTTAAAAAGATAGCACATTTACTTGTTCTTGTCCACTCAGGGGAGGTTTAAAGTCTCTTGCAAAAGGATCATGTTGATACTGTGGATTTGCATTCAGAAAACTGCAGCCTTTCTAGTTCCTTTCCAATTTCTCCATAACCTTTAGAAGTTGGACAGCAAAACTAAGTTCTAGCTACCAATAATAATCAGTACTGTTTAGAAGTACTATTTAGATCTCTCTCTCTCTCTTTCAAAAGAGAAAAGAAAATTTGTGATTTGATTAAATACCAAGTGCTAAGCCTCGAATCTCCAGATGCTGGGAATGGCCAACCAGTTTGGCCATTCCCACGGTTTTAAGCCTGCTGTCTAAATTTTCATCAGAGGATCACGTGTGACATTTCAGCCGTACTGTCACCCTGGCACTGACATGTATTCATGTGTCCATTCATCATGATACTGTTCTTTTATCCACTTCAGGTGTTTCAGAGTCGATGATTTCAAAGGTACAAGTCCCTCATCCTTTAAGTATCTATCTGCATTTTCCATTCTTGCAATGTATTGCTATGTGATATTGTACCTAGGCATACTGAACTACTCATTATTCTTGTAAGCAGAATTTTTGAGGAATATTTTGAATGTTCTCGGAAGAATTGCAGGAGTAGTCCAAGTTTCTCCATTTGATTGATCTTTCCAAGTAAATAGGTAGTTCTTAAATTATGTCATCTGTTTTCTATCTAAATAATGAAACTCCACTGAAGTGAATAGAATAGGATGAACAAAACAGATCTGTGTAAGGGAATATTTAATCTAATTCTAATCAATTCTTCATTCCTCACCTCGTGCTTCACACTTAAGTGCATTGGATACTTAAGTTTGAAGGCCATTTGTTACACGTATCTGTACTGTTCATTAAGAAAGTGCTTCTCTGCTGTCCCATCACGTTTTCTTTTCTCCTTTCTGTAGAGAAACAAAAAATACCATGATAATCAATCTTTTTTTTTGTAGTAATTATTTTTTGTTATATCCATCTGATGTAAAGTCCAGCTGAGTGATGTGTTCACCAGCTTTGGAGAAGCATGTGTCATTTTGTCTGGGATTGAACTGATGAAATACAGGAGTTTGCAAGACTCCTCTCAGAATAAACCAACCTGAAGTGAAAGTGAGTGAGACTAGATTCCAGAGTGAAATAAGAGTGAAACTAGATTCAGGTGGTAGATGTTCATAGCACCTTCCTCCTTTGCATTATGAGCACTAGTAGCAGGGAAGTGGCCAGGACACACCTGAACTTCCTCCTTCCCGTTATCTCCTGATTTCCATGGAAAGAAGATTCAGTCACATAGACTAAAAGGGAGATAACAGGAAGGAGGAGGCTGTACCTGGCATTTCCCCCCCAGCTGGGATGCAGCCAAGACTTGCCTCTCCATTGAAGATGAGGGAAACGCTCTTCAGTGCTGCAATTTAGATATAATCCCTGCTTCCCTCTGGATTATCATTCCCAGCCTTCAGCACAACAGTGTGCTGTGAAACAACCGTGCGTATTTGCAGGCTGTTTGCAATCTCTTTGCAAACTCTTGCAGATACTCTTAGATTTAATTCTCATTTGTGACCTTTTGATGCGAGCAGGAAGACTTATGATACAGAAATGGTACAGTTTTTAACACAAAAATGTTATCTATTAGGAAAAATAGCATACTTGAATCACAGGAGACATTTGTGAGCACTGAAGGAGGGGCAGAATTTTGAGATTCAAAATAATTTCTCTTTCTTTTTTAAATTTTGATATTCAGTTGCGTTTTGTCAGAGCTCAGACCAATTTAAGGAATTCATCTTCAGTTAAGATATCCCTCCAGGAAAGAATGTATCTGCCATTTCAACTCAGGCTGCACCTGTAAGCTGATATCCTTTGTTTTTTCTCAGGTCCCCTGTTGTGTTTTGTTTTGTTTTCCACCATGTTTTAACAAGATAAGCATCTCAAAGCATTGCCCATTCATTTCAGTAATTGCCTTCTCTAGTGACCTATTTCCTTTGCTCCTATGTTCTCTTATTATATGATCTGGGTGTACAACCTACACATAGAAGTGCATAAAGCCCTAACTTAATCATATTATCATCGCAGGCAATTCGTTAAAAGCTCCTGAGCTCATCAAATGGGAAGAGAAAGTATTAGATTTGCTGAACTCGCCTTGTGAGGACGCGACCCATGTAAACAGATATGTTAACCATCTGCCTGGAATTTTAACATCATCAGATACTGCAGTGGGAATTGAGTTTGCTCCAGGTTTTCAAAACATTTAGCTCTGACTTTCTGAAGAGCAACAGTGAAAAA
Source organism: Crypturellus undulatus (assembly GCA_013389825.1). Taxonomy (NCBI): domain Eukaryota; kingdom Metazoa; phylum Chordata; class Aves; order Tinamiformes; family Tinamidae; genus Crypturellus; species Crypturellus undulatus. The sequence continues at coordinate 238,119 of VWPW01006683.1, read as the reverse complement.
GAAATAGGTTTGATTATGTGTAAAATTCAAACCATGAAGAAATTTATGACTAAAACATAATAATTCAAGTTTCGCACTAAGCAAACTAACAATCAATTTTCTCTCTTAAATCCAAATGTATTATGTGCTGAGCACGAGGTCAGCTATATTCTGCATCCATAGAGCTCCTGGTAGCGAACCTGCCTGTTGAAAAAAAATATAGCTGCAAACATGAAGCAATCCCATCAAAAAGAGGAGATGGCAACTTTATAGTAAGATAAGAATCAAATGTACTTTTACCAACTATTGACTGGACCTTGAGGGTCAAATGAAAAATCGAGGTTTTAAATTTGAATAACCAAACCAAAGTGAAGTTGTTAACAGCTCTTTTTTCTTTCCATTGCCTGGAAAATCATTTCAGTCTTACTAGGACAGTGTTGAGTTAATGTTAATACAGGCCTAGGCTTTTACTGTGTGAAGCCAACCAAGTGGCCACTGACAGAACGAGAGGAAATGGCCACAAACTTAAGCACCAAAAGTTCCACAGGAACTTAAGGAAAAATTTTTTGACAGTGAGGGGGACAGAGCACTGGAACAGGCTGCCCAGAGAGGTTGTGGAGTCTCCTTCTCTGGAGATCTTTAAGACCCACTTGGATGTAGCCCTGTGCCACATGCTCTAGGTGGCCCTTCGTGTGCAGTGGGGTTGGACTAGATGACCTCTAGAGGTCCCTTCCAACCTTAGGCATTCTATGATTCTATGATTCTGTGAAGTTCCAACAGTGTTTTGTACCTTCACTCTCCAATGGTGAGTGGTGTCCTTGCAAACGTGGTGAAGAAAAGGGTTAAAAAGAATGAGTTAAGCTGCAAAGACAGAAGAGCTACACGGCACCACTTACAAGGCTCCCCACAGAGATATTAATGGTAACTACAGTCATGTTGCATTCTGTGATTGGTTTAAATATTTGGCATCAAAGCCTGCAGCTGCATTTAAGGTATAAAAGCCGTTGTCAAGAGTTTCATTCTGGGTAGGTTCTTCCCATTGTTTATTATCATATGAGGTAGTGTTGAACCTCTTCCATCAGCATGCTAAGCTGCATGGATAACAATATTCATATATTGGATAGTTTGTTTTTATCTCCTGTGAGTGAGAATTTGGGGTAAAAAAGCAACTTGCTTTGTTGGCTTTGAAGAGTAGCTTTCTTACATTTGTTGGAAAACATGTCAAAGATGCCTTTACTTGAAACTCAAAAATGAGAGGTCTGCAATGATGCTTATTTCTCTAGGAAATTCAGTCGCTATTGTTCCAGTGGCTCCCTCCAGAAATTTGTCTTTTGTAGAGAGGAACTCCATCTGTTTTTTAAAAAGTTACTGGAGAGAACTAGAACTTCCTAGGGTCAGTTGATCTGCATTGGCATCTCTCACAGGGTAAATGAATTATGAATTACAAGTAAAGAACTTCTTTTCCATCAACTGTAAAGGGATGAGACAACTAGCTCAGACGCGAATGTGCTACTCTGGTGCTCTGTGGTAGGAGCTTAAAGTTGAAATTAAGCTGAGGTCAAAACAAAAGTCCAAGTATAGGCAGAGTAACTATATTGCTCTATCTTAAGGAAAGGCAAAGTTTTCTGATTTTTTTTCTTAAAGTATAGAGGAGATATAGTCTCCTTGCACTAGCAGAAGACCAACGAGGCTGGTGTATCCCCCTCTATTCCTGCGTCCGTGGTTTTAGGAATAACTGAACTAGAGATTATGGACTGGTCACTTTGATTATTAGCTTGGATGGGTTTTACCTTTATCACTTTCTGAGCTTTTCACACCTCCCTTCACATCATCTTGTATCATGGAATCTAAATGTAAGTCCTAACTTTGATTTTTGGATACTGCAGAGTATTTGTGTGATGCTTTCAGAAAATGTCCCATAATGATTCCAGGAACTTTTCTGAGTCAAATTAGTTGGTTTAAAAACTCTCCTTATATTTAGTTTTCTGAGCACATGCCTTGGTACTGAATTCTGTTGTCATTTTATCACGTGGTCATTCAAGCTGCAGGTTCATGTACAGCTGAACCCAAAAAATCACTCCTTGATGCTGAGAGGAGGAAAACTCAGCTTTAGTCTTCTCTTACTATGGTTTTCCCCCACCACTTTCCACGTGGTAGCCTTCCCTTACTGGCTGTGGCTTCAATGTACACAAGATTCTTTAACAAACCTTGTCTCTTGTTTAACTTGTTAAACCTTGTTTAACTCTGCAGAAAATTAAAACCACAGAAAATGATCTACTTTTTTTTTTTGCTGGGTTCATTTTGCTTGGGCTGATTTAACTTTAGTAAGTTAAATCAGCCCAAGGAGAAGTCAAACACAGGGTAAACAGTGGAAAAGGTGGCCAGGAGCAGGCGTGGAGGTAAAAATGGGAAGGGAGGGATCTTTTGGCTTGTGGTTGCTCATTAACCATACATGGAGTATCCTGAGACCCTTCATGCAATTCTTCGCAATCAGCTTTAGATTGGATAATTCCAAAAAATACTGTTTCATCTGCAAATTTTGTCACCTCATTCTTTCCCCCTTCCCCAAGTAATTTATGAATATGCTGAAACATTCTGCATGGGAATTTCCTGACTTCCTCCGCAATGAACCATGAGGCAAACAATTCATTTCGTTTTTTTGCAAATATTTTTTGAGTGCATCTTTCATTCCCAATGTTATTTGTTAGCCACAGAAACTCACTAATAGGCTTCCTGTTTCTGATGTGTTGAAAAGGACTTTATTGTTTCTATGTAGGCCCCTACCAGGTTTTTCCCTTTTAGCCTGGCTTTTGGTCCTTCCTGTCCCCATCAGTTGGTTGCACGTTCCACTTTCGAAAGATTGTCTTTTCCTTCTGAAATTCTCCTTTACTGTTGAACTGTGTTGGGGTTTTGGGGTCCATGCAGGGTCCTTTTGCTTAATGATGTGTGTTTACTCAAAACCTCTAATAGGATGTCTTTAAACAATTTCTGTGTCACTCAAAAATGTGACATTCATTTGCTTTTTTAAAAATGCCCAACTAGATTCTTTATTTTTAATTTTTTAACAGTTTGAGAGTTAGTTTTTCCCTTCCTACAAGGGGTATATTTGAATAGAGAATTATGACTATTGCAGGTCTATTGCTTCTCCTTTGGACGATTCTCTGAATTGCTCATTTAAAGGTATTGCTCATTCAAAGGTATTTAAACCTGGGTCATTCTTCCATATGACATTCTCCCTTCCTAGATAGTGATGACTGAAATCACCCATTAATACTGTCTTTTTTTACGTTTATGACCTTTCTAATTTCCCCATAATTTCTCCTGGTCACCCTCATGGGTAGATGGTAGGTAGCGTTAATACCATGTATTTTCATTCTCTACAGGCACTGAATTTCAACCAACAGATATTTTGAACTTCTGCATATAGTTGAATGCATTTTTTAGATGTTCTTCTTGTGTGTCAGTGTAATTTAGAATTTTGTAGGTGCAGAATGAAAACCAAAGTTCATAGACAGATTCCAGCTATGAATGCATAAAGCCTGATATGCAAAATCAGGAATTTCGGAGAGGAGTGTGATCTTGTAGGCACTACTGGAGAAGGGGATCCCTGAGCGCTTTCCTTTTTTTTGGCTTTTGAAAAAAACAATGAATTGGAAAATGTTAATTCAAGTTACTAGCCCAGAGCTAGGCACAGAAGCAGAGCTTGAATCAGGTACAGACGAAGGCACTGATCGAATGTCTGCAGCACTTAATACTTTTATTAACATTTGCAGAGATTAAGCAGGCAACATGTTTCCTCTTGTTTTGTTATGGTTGAATTTCATATGCAGACAGCATGCCATGAACCTAATTTTCCCCTGCCATCCCTTTGCGCTAGTAGCAGCTTTCCCGAGCCTCAGGCACCACAAGCTCTGACTCATTTACTTAATATTCCTCTAATGAAACTGCCCAGAGCTCTGGACCTATTCTCCTCTGAAACAGCCTTTCTACTCCCCATTTTTTCCACACCCTCCACTTTCTTCTCCGCTCCAGTCACACTGCTGATGGGAGTTTTGCTGTGCTTCCACCAATATACCTTTCCTTTCTTTCAGTCACTTCATTTTGTGCCCAGCTCCCTCCAAGTCCCAGCTGTCTCCAGTATAACAGGTTGCTAGGATGAGTTTGCAAACTGGTGTTGGGAGATCGAAAGGGCAATGTGCACCAGCCAACCCCATAGAGATGCCAAAGAGTGGGGAACAAGCAGGAGTGTTTCTTCCCCTGTAGAGTGGTGGTGGTCGTCTGAAGAGCGGAAGGAGAGGAAGGTGGCCATTGTGTTCTCTTCTTTATCCATCCTGGCTTTCCAGCAAGCTATAGCGGGTTGAAGCTGCTCTAATTTGCAGTGCACCATTTGCCAAAGGCCCGTAGGGGCCACAGCAGTGAAGCTGAAAGGGATGCAGAGATGATCTGGCTTTTTCCATGCTGGAAAGGGCAGGAATGGCAGACAAGACTGTCACAGGCCTGCAGGAGAGTTCCCCACGCAAAAGTTGTGTGTTATATCTCGATGTAGCGAAGGGCACTGTGATGAGCAGAGCTGCAACAGATGATGCCGTTACATGACATTACCAGAGACCGATTGACTCTTCCACAGATTTGATGATGGCCATGTTACCAGATGTAGAGATTGGTAGCTGAAAGCGTAGGTTGGATTGCAATGGTGAGGACCTGTGAGTTTCTGCCCCTTTCCCCCAACCCCAAGTCCACTGGCTTCCTCCTAGCATAGAGACTAGTACTGAACAATGAGTAACGGAGTACCTGAGATCCAGAGCAAATGGTCTTGATCAAAAATTTGCGCACAAAACCCAGAAGTGAAGCTGTATGGTGGGAATAGAGGAGGTTAATAAAGAGACCGTCTTTAGGGGCAACCAGTGGATCTCTGTTTTTTCTTGCATGTGGGACACACATCATGCAGAAAGGGTGATGTGGCTGCTTGGGACTACGTAACTGCATCAAGTGATGCTGTTGGGAAGAGCCCCATTTCCTGTGTAGTAAATGCGTGCTGGTGGTGCCACCATCAATCATGCAGATCAGCAAATGTCTTCATGGGGGGAATTTCTACATATTAAAGATGTCTGATTACTGATTTCTTTTTTGTCTGTATTGATTGTTTTGCTAAAATTTACAATTCTATTTAAAAAGACCTTTTTTTCTCATTTTTCTGTTTGGAAAAAAATAGGATGTGATTTAGAGCATGGCTGTCCCTTCAAATCTTCAAATTGCAGAATGTGGCCTGATAAAAACACATGAATTATACTACTTCTCCATAAGACTAATGTTAACATAGCCTCCATAGGGCTGGTAGATATGAAACTGTTGAGGCTTGGCTTTTCTGCAGCTGATAAAATAATGATTGGTGATTATTTTAGCAAAATACTTGACCTTGTTGAATGTGGTGGGGTTTTTGTTTTGTTTTGTTTTTTGGGGGGAGGGGGGTTGTGTGTTTTTGTTCTTTTTTTTTTTTTTCATTTTGGGAACTGGTGGCACTTTGCCATCCTCAGAGTTCCTCTTCTTCAACCCTGACCCGCGGGAGTCGCTGGCTATCCAGTGTCCGTGCAGTTGGATTGGGGCTGCAAGAGCGGATACCCCCATGCAGGTGGATTGGGACTGCAAGAGCCGATACCCCCACACGAGTGAATTGGGACTACAAGAGCCGATACCCGGTGCGGGTGGATTGGGACTGCAAGAGCCGATACCCCCACGCGAGTGGATTGGGGCTGCAAGAGCTGCAACCCGGCGCAGCGCAGGGTTCCCCTGGGGGCGGATGAGGCAGCTGGCGAGAGGAGGAGTGGGGGCAGGGAGGAAGGCAGGTAGAGCCGGGTGAGACAGGTGTGCAGTGCGATAGCGGGGAGGAGGCCGGTGAGCGCATGCCTGAGCGCGGAAGGGGATTAAGCGCCGGCGCATGGGGCGAGGAGGCTGGGACCCGCTTGGCCGTGTGTGTGAGTGTGTGTGCAAACCAGAGAAATGGAGGCCTTTGGGTTTGTGCTCCATGAGAACCGGTGCGCTGCTGGGAAAGGCGGTGAGGAGAGGGTGGCCTTGTGCGCCAGCGGCCCTGCAAACACCGCGCGCTCCTGGGCCGGCGGCTCCCGCGGCCTGTACAGACAGGCCTGCCTCTCTCAAAGACGAGGGATCAGATTCTTGCCTTCAGGGGGTTTCCAGCTTGCTTGCAGTTCAGAGAAGTCCTTTCTTTCTCCTGCTGTTCACGCCCTGCAAAGAATTTTCTATCAACAAAAGAAATTGTTTTATAATCAACTGATGTTCATCCCCAGTCCATGGGTATGAAAGGGGGTTTTGAAGGACCAGGGAAATTTGTGAGGGCCGAGGATGTAGCCAAGAGGTCATGGAAGCAGGGACCATAGCCAGTGGCCCACTGAGCAGATGAATTTTGTGAGGGAAAATCAGCAAGTCTCTCAAACACAGCCCTAGAAGTGGGAGTAATTAGTGAAAATGGCAGAAAAGGAAGAGGGACCCCTGGTATTTATACTCTCATGGATGGAGAAGGCTCTTATTCCATCCATTTCTGTGCCTGGAGTAGGTGCCCCATCACCTGAGCATTGCTGACGTTCAGCTGTAGATGGGACTGTAGCTCAGGGTCAGATCAGCGCCATGCCAGTCTCGGGGGGATCTGCTGTGATGCCACAGGTTGTTGCTCCTGGATAAAGCCTATCGTGTTGAACTGTATTTGATGTTGATGTTTCCAAATTTGTTTTTTGTTTCCAAATTTGTTGCTTGATGTCACAAATCTACTATTCCACGCAGAGGTACAAGAAAGGGTATCATGATATCCTGGTAAGGTCTCCTCAGCATCGAGTTCCAGAGCTGTAGGAAAAGAGGAGAGTTTTCTCCCTGAAGAAACCATGTGCTGTGTGTTTTGCAGTGCATGATTTTCAGAACTGTAATATATAAATAGGAGTGACAGTGAGAGTCCTGCTTGTCTCTGTGCATGGAGATGTTGAAGAATTTTTGTGGTACATGGCTGTCCCTGAGGGCTTCTCTCGTGCCTGTAGAGACTTGATGACAGACTTCACTCCTGCCCTCAGGAGTGTGACACGTGCTGTGGTCAGCAAGCGGAGTCTGGAATTTTTAAGACAGACAGATTTGTTGTAGTCTCGTCCTCAGTGACTGAAGTATTACGTGCTTCCGAATTCTATTTCCACTATCTCTGTGGATGTTCTAGCCTCGGTGGTAGCCCAGGTCTCATATTCCTACTGTAAACAGGCAAATGTTGTTCATTCCTTTGGATACAATTACACGTATGCTTCTACCCTCTTTATATATATATATATATGTATATATATATATATATACATTTTTAGATATGTCTCTCTCTCTCTCTCTATATATATATATATTTATATATATATATATATATATATAAAAGCTTGCGGGAAAAAAGAAGCTCAGACCATCCAGCTATTGTATGAAGACGTGTCAGGGCAGCAAGGATGATTGCTGAGGAACCTCATGGAAAAGAAATCCCTCTAGTTGGAGGCAAACCCTCCAGCTTTCACTCCAAGGAGCAGTGTTTTTGGTCTAAACTATCCTGTTTTAATTCATACTGTGATGGACTGAGAGCATCAATTACTGCTTCGTATCGGAGGGCCTGGAAACCTCTGGCTGGCCAGACAAGCTGCTTGGAGTTATCTAACCATACTTCAGGCTTTCATAACACAGCTGTTGCTTCCCTTTGCAATACAAACATCCCTGCCTGGATTTGTGACAGTGGAGTCAATATTTTTTGAGAAAGATGGATGTGTGTGCTCAAGAGTTGGACTCAGTTGCCTGACTGGTTTTGTTGGCATCCATGAATGTGTCCAGGAGCTTGCGAGTTTGGAAGGGATTTTTTTTTTTTTTATGCTTATGAATGGTGCTTTTAAAATGTCAAAGTTGAAAGACTTTTTCTCTTTTTCTTAGCAAAAAGTCACCACAAAACCACTCATGTTGGACTGGGCAAGCAACCATCTGAGAATCTGGGCTGACTCCATACCATTTTGTGGGAGATTTTTAGAACATTGGAGACAGACCCATCTCGATGCTTTCCCTCCTAGCCAGGAAAGTGCTCTGAGCAATGTACAACCCTCTTTGAGCTGTTTGTGTCAGAATTGTTTGCTTACTCCATTTCCTAATGACCACATCCACATAATCCGAGGGGTTGCCACATCATGGTGCTCTGGAAGTGTCCTTTGGCAGTTGATTCACAACAGCTAAATAGCAATGGGGTCAGTGGCCAGCTGGCCACAGAAGCAGGAAACGGAATGACAGCAAGAATAAATATTGTTTCATGAAGCTGGAGTGTCTGATGGTGCTAGAAGCTGTGAGGATAGATGAGTGACCAGGGTAGTAACATGGAGATGGTTCTCAAATGTTGTTCAACGAGGTGCCAGTAGAGATGGCAGTGTGTTGCACTGGGGCCATTACATTGCTGCCTTCACAGTGAGGTTATGATTTCAGTTTGGGATGGATGGATTGACTGATAGAGTTAAGCAGAAGTGAGGGCTCTGCAGAATTTTGAAGAATAGCCATTCTTGGATAGATCTCTAGGATAAGCAGTGTTGGGGAATTCCCCAGCCCCTGGTAGCCAAAATGATTGATGTGATTTGTGAGAATAAAGGTTCGTAAATGGAAAATACTGGTTGGGCTGTTAGCCTACCCACACTGAGGGGTGCCCATGATTAACAGCACTGTCATTTCATATGCGCCCAAAGAATGGCAGGCACTTTGTAGACATAAAGACTTGAGCACAGACCAGGGAAGAAAGCAGAGACCATGAAGAGTGGGAAGGAGGGCCTGTGACAATGTTTGTGTCTATTAGATTGAATGAGGGAGGTCAATTCCGGACTATTTATAAGGTTTTAGACAAAGATGTGAATGCTTCAGCAGGAAATGCACCACCCCCACTACCCCATAGTCATTTGTCCAAGTTGACCTCAGTGGTTTCCAGCCAAAAATACCTGTGAACAATAATGACTTGTTAATGATTTATCCCTGTGTTCTCAAGTGCTGCACTGATTCCTAATAGAAATAGAAACCATGGAAGCCAGTGCTCTGCAGACTTGCAGGTTTTGGCTACAATGGCTTTTTGTGCTGATACAATTACAGCGATGCAGATTGCCTGAGGAAACCCAGAACTTGGTGTGTTGGGGAGTGTGAATGCACACTACACAATGTAACGTTGGGGAGAACTCCTGGGAAAATGAACTCACGAGTAGTCAAGAATTGTGTCTTCCAGAGTTCACAGGCAGTAGTAAGACCACGGCCACTGCTTTCCCATGTAGTTTGGTAACACCAGTCCCCATGAGGCACAGCTATTTGAGGAGTCTATTCTCTCTCTGCAAAGAAAGTTGCAGATCTGCCTTGCATTGACTGAGGACATCTCTAGCAATGGAAGTGGTGGGAAGAAGCTTGCTGTTCCTTCCGTGGGAGATGGGGATATGTAATTTGCACAAGCCATTGGGGCAGAAGTAGAGATGCTTGTTGCCTAGAGGGCTGAGCTGCAACGCTAAAAAAAAATGTTCTCTGTGCTGCCAGTACAGCTGTGCAACGAGCACTTGATCAAACATCTTGCCTTGAGAGAGTGCACGGCAGGGAATTTGGGTGAAGATGAAAAGAGCATGTATGTGTGTAGTGAGGATCTGTGCTTGCAGCAACCACCCTCCTGGCTTACCTCCACCCTGCAAGACCAGGAGAGAAGGCAAGCAGGCAGGAATCTGGAGCCTGCGAGGGCAGCACAAATCAACTCAAGGGGTAGATGGCTGATTTAACATAGCATAGTTTATTTTATCCTGGAGGAGCCATATTAGAAGCTCTAGACAGGGTTAGACTTCTCAACAGTGTTATTTCTTTGACAAAGACTAGCATTATTGTTAAGAAGAAAGAAGAAGAAACTCAGAATTGATAGGTCAGAATTGTCAGAATCAACAGTCAACAGCCTTCTAATCTGTAGTAACCAGAAATGAAGGATGGACTTGTAAGAATAATTTTTTTCCTTTCAAAACTTTTAATCCTAGATATTTTGACTCTAGATGTCTTTGTTGTCCTTATACTCAACCTTATTTTGGATCTTTATCCCCTTCCTTACCTTTATACCAAACAGGCTAATGACAAAAGGATCCTTCAATTGTGGTGACAGGACACCTAACCTAGCTTCATCCCCTAAAACAAACCATCTATGAATGGTTCCATTCTTGTTTTGCAGAATAAAAAGAAAGAAAGAAAAAGAAAGAACTTCCAGAACTCATTTTATATTGCTTTAAAATAAACTTTGGTCATTTTTTTGGATGACCCAGAATTAAGATGCAGGTTGAAACTAAGTGGAAGATTTGTGTTTACCTTCTTTAGACTGCTCTGAGCATCTCAGCCAGCTGCTTAAATCGCTGTGAAATCCTCAGATGCAGGACTCCCCAGGGTGCAGGCTTGGTTGCACACAGAAAAGCTGGCATAGTCAAAGGTGCATTTGAGAACTAACCTGGATGTTCTTGGGATCTTGTGTGAGAATATCTGCAATAACTACAAAAGCTGTTATTGATTTATTTGAAATCTACTGTGGAAGTTGTTTACAGAGGATATGGTGGAACAAAGTATGAACAGACAAAGAACAAGGAATGTTTGTGAAATCCATCAGGTTATTAATCCCAGTGGTCTGAGTGCATCCTCCTGCTCCGTAACTCCCTAAGCTCCTGGCTACACTTTCCGAGGAAGGTCTAGAATGCAGATGGTTGGTCTCTGAGTATATTTTTTTTTGTTTGTGAGGGACAGTTTGTTGGATTGCATCAGTCTGGGGGCTGACTCTGTGTGAACCACACTTAAATGCTTGTATCTACTCAACACCTGAAGATGTTAGTCATCAATTTTAGAATAAATCCAGCTTTTCTATGTAAACTGATGCAAGGTCTTTGTGTGACTCTATGGCCTTGAAAGCAGCAAGTGCCTGTACAGGGGACGTGAAAGGCCGAAGATGAGCCGGCCGCGGACCCAGATGCCCTGTCTGTCGTGCTTGCTGTAGCGGCTGATGAGCTCAGCATCCCCAGGAGCTTGGAGCTGCATTCTCTGCATTCCTGTAGCTCCTTAGATGTCAGTGATGTCATCGATAGCAGCCGGGAAAATGCGGATCCCAGAGGGCTTGAACTCATGTCTTAGCAAGTAAGCGTAGGAGGAACCAATTTTTATACTATACCGTACTGTACTAGCAAGTTTTGGTGAATCAAATCACAGAAAATATATTTGCATCTTCAATTCTGTCTCCTGGCAATACTACAACATTCAGCAATCCTCACCATTATGCCCAGAACCTGCTGACATCTGTCATGTTTCAGGCACGCAGTTGACGCCATGTGAAGGCATCAACCCTTTCAGAGGATTGAGAAAATATCTCTTGGAAAATCCATATTTTGTGTCACAGAGAGGGCCATGTTCGCCTGCAAAGAAACCCTTGAGTCTTGTTTATGCAAGACAAACATGCCCCTTCATGGGAGCACAGGAGCAAAATTTTAATATTCATTTTCATATGTTATTACCCGGCCTTTTCTACAGACAGCTTGTAGAGCATGACCAGCTCTAAAGCATGACTGCAGCCTCCTAGTAGAAATGTGAAGCTTTGATTCCCTCTGATTGCCCTGGTGTGGCTCGTCTGGTCTGCAAGCACTGGTGACCTCGAAGCTGTGGTGACTTGGTCTTCAATAAGTCCACTGAGCTGCATTTTCCAACATCGAATTTGGTGGTGGGGAAGCCGACAGCCCACAGGGAATGCTTGTATCTGAAATGGAGAGCACTTTTCTTTCTTAGGAATTTGCTTGTGATAGGAGCTTCGCGGATTACCACATGCATATCAAGGTTAGTTTCCTCTCTCGCTGAGAGCAGCATCAGAACTCCTGTACGTTTTAGTGGGTGCAGGACCGGGCAGCAAGATGGAGCAGTCAACTGTAACTGTGGTATTTCCTGCCTTGGAAGCACTTTGCTGTGTAGCCTCAGTGTTTCTTGAATATGGCTCTGTGTTATTCAGCTGTAATTAGAACAGCTTGCCAGTTCCTGATTTCATCCTTTCGTTTCTACAGTCTTTGCAGACTTTAGGCAGAGTTTGCCCCAGAGTACTGGGGCTTGTTTTCTAACCTGAATTTAGGCAGCCCGTGTACCTCCACCTGCATTTTTTCAGCTGCAAATAACAATGGAAGTGATTTTATCTAATCTCCCACCACCTGGTTTGTTCTTGTCCACACTCTTAGGCATGAGGGTGATGAAAACACACATTTGGTAGTAGCCAAGTAGTTTTAAGCCGCATAAGCACCAGCGTTAACACAACCACCCAGAGTGGGTCAACGTAAAGAGCAACGCATGGAAGTGGCGGCCTGGTGCAGGCCCAACTCCAGGGAAAACCTGACAGCCAGAGCTTGCTGATGGGACAAGACTCATGAACAGTAAGTTCTTCAAGACCCAACCAGGTCTAGTCCCAGCTAATGTCCTGCAGTGAGGAGCCTTGTCCTGACCTCTCAAGAGCAAGGAGTGTTGGCGTCCCCGTCAGTGTTTCCATTCCTCTGTGTGGCTCAGGTGGCCGGTCCCCAGGGCACCTTGCTGGAGCTGACACCGTGACTTTCTAGCTCAGACCGCAGGAGTGAATGCTGAAGGCCCCTCCTCTCTGCCGGCATTTCAGTGCTGTGCTTTGGAAGGACTCCAGGCAGGCAGTGAAGGGCTCTTTGATAATATCTGACGGGCGGGTAAGAATTTTGGGCAGCAGCCAAGATACACATTGCCTGTAATCGTTAACTCAGTCTGTAAACAGTTCAAACGGCACTGAAGAGGCCGTCAGTTATTACATTAGAAAAAGCCTTTCATGTCCCCGCGCAGAAGCCAGCCGTACGGTCCCGGCCCCTGCTGAGGCGAGCGGAGCTGCAGGTCTGCAGGCAGGGCACGCAGTGCTTGGTCATACAATGAGCCCGCGCTCAACGGCTGACCTTCAAACCCGCAGCGCTGAGGCAATAACTAAATCATTAGTTCCCTTTTGTTCTGCACCTGGCTGGGCCGTGGAGCCCAGGGATATTCGGGGAGGGGATGGGATTGGGGAGGCAGCGGTCTCGCCCTCCCTCTGCTGTGTATGGCTGCAGCCAGGGAGCCTCAGCGAGGTGGCTCCTGCTCATCCTGCCCATAGCTCTTGCCCTGTGAGCACAGGTTCAGGCATCCTCATCACCAATGCCCTTGTTTCACTAGTGGCTCTCTTACACTATTGCTGTTTTTCCAGAAATGGCCTGAAAAGCTTTCAGGTGGCCACACTGGGCTTTCAGGGCCACTTCAGGGCCCTGCTAGCTCTAGGCAAGGCCAGAGGCAGCATTCCTGCTGAGTTTTACCTTTGGGAGAGAGCTGGAGGACTCCCTAGGCCCACTCAATCTAGGGAAAGGCCAGGGGTCTCCTTCCAGGAAGGGATCAGCCTGGTGTGCTTTCCTGGGAGATGTGTTTCTGAAGAAATTATGGCATAATCTGCCCCAGGCAGAGTTTCCTTCTTAGTCTTTGTTCTTCTAAATCATTTATCTTCTTTCCAGAAGATCAAGAATCCTCTTTCTGGCATCAGCTTTCAAAGCTCCAACTTTGATACCCACGTCAGCAGCTTGCTGGTAGAGGAAGAGCTATTTCAGTCTCCTGTGGTAAAGTGATCTGGGTTTGTGTGGGTCTCTTTATCTGGCCCATCACTTCAGAGCTGCTTTTGGAGTCAGAGTTCTGGGACAGGTTTGAGGGCAACTCTCCAAGCTGGAAAGGGGGTCAGTGTCGTGCAACAGGTCATTGTGGAAGAGGACCTTGGAGCACGGAGGTTGTTGGTGATATTGTCTCCCAAAATGGGAGCAAGTTGGACCTACTGAGATATAGAAGGTAAGCAGGTAGACACGAATTGGATACGATTCCTTTAGTGTTGCCAGAGTGCATTTAGAGGCAGCAGGAGGGTGAGGTGTTCCTCCCATGACTTGGGCCAGCTTGCCTTTACTTTCATTTAGCAGTGTGAGTCAGGGCTGATGGGAGAACCTCCCTTTGCCTTTGGTGTTCCGAAAGGGAGGCACAGATCACAGGGGGACTGTTTAATGAGGCTTCATGACAAAACTTGGACAGAAATGTCCTTGCTCTCCCTTATTATCGGGATGGTGCCCATATTAAAACAAGGGGTTTGATTCTCCTGTGCTGAACCTTCCCATCCACAGGCAAGCGAGTGACAGCAAAGCTGTCTGTGGGACAGTGAAGCGTGCAGCTAGTGTTCTCTCAACACCATGACCACATCTGTGCAATCAGAAAGAAAAAATCCAGACTCAGGGACTCATCTAACACATCTGATCCTGCATGTGATAATGGGGTTCAGCAGGTCTCTTTGTTGCTCACTAGCTTTGTAATCAAAGGGAAAAGGAGACACAGTTATCGCTTAGGGGCAGATTTATTGGATCAAACCCTCAGGTGCTGCTGACCCTTTCGACATACGGAAGAAAATGCAGTTTATGAGCACGTGGAAGGGAGCAAACACAGGAGTATGTCGATCCTTTGTCTGCTGTCCCGCCTCTCGCTGCTCCTTCCGGGCACTGCGAAGCTTGTCCGACTTGGGCACGCTTGGAGCTAGGACCCGAGTCTCTCTAAGAATAATGTGTTTGTTATCAGCATGCGTGTTTGTCTGTGACTCACACGTGGGAAAGGTGTGTTCGCTGTTACAACAGGTCTTGAAATTTTATGCAGGTAAATTAAAAAGCCTATGTCCTGATGGCTAAGCTCCATGCCCAATGATCACTGAAGAAGCAATTTATCCCTGGGCCCTTTGAAACACTCTGCTCCTTCTAACGCCCTGCCATGCTCTAGTTTTCAAACCAGGCCTTTTTGTCCTCTTCCTGGTTAATGTCCACTTCATCCCCCAGCCTCCTCATTCTTCCACCTCATTCCAGTGGCACCAGGCAGCACCATTCGGCTCCACTGCATCTCCCACAGCAGCCTTTGTGGTAGCATTCCCTCCTTCCTGCCATTGTGTCTGTAAGTAAGTAGGGTGCAAGTTACATATTGGAGTAATATTTGTATTTGTTAGAAAAGCTTCTGCTGAGCTGGTACCAGAGGAGGCTTAAGAAAAACTGAAAAGAGTCTCTCTTATAATAGAATAATCAATTTGTGATGGCAGGGAGGAGGGTCAGGTGGCTGGAGCTGTCCCACTGGAGCAGTGTAGCTGGGAGGAAGGTTCCTCAAGCTTCCTGGGAACACAGCATTGCCCTGCGTCACGGACTGGCACAGAACATGTAACTGAGACAGGGCAGTAGGTATCTCCTGTTGCACCTGTGCCATGCAGAGGTTCCAAGAGGTCTCAGTGGTGTCAGCATTTGCAGTTGTGTTTATGCAGTGATAGACTGCGTGGAGGTGCACAGTGCTGTTACTTGTTTGGCTATCAGAGCTGGTGCATCTCCCTTGCTTCCTGCCCGGCAATCCTGTTGTTGGTTCCGAGGCTCCGTCCCTGGCATTCCACTGCAGAGGGTCTGCAATGCTCATGATGGGGTCTGTTCCAGCTGCAAAGACAGGGAGAAGAGCATTAGAGCACTTCTGAATGCCCTTTTGAAACCTATGAAGGACTGTATTTGCATTAGAGCCTCACCGGGAGACTTGCAGAACAGCTCAGGGCTGAGATAAAGGTACCATCCAGAAGTAGAAAAAACAAGCTATGGCAACGAAAAAGCACAACATGTGGGGAAGCAAGTAGGTCATTGGGGAGTAGGTACTTCAGAGTGACAAGCAGGAGTGAAGTGATGATGTCTGAGATGCTGAGTCCTCTGAAAAGGCCGCTGCTCACTGCGCCTTAGGCTCTTTGCTTATCTCCCAACTGTTGCCAGGTTTCCTTCTGTTTTGTTATGTACCTCACCTGCGAGGGAGTCTTTTCTACAAGGCATTTCCATTCGCTGTAACCTCCTGCACCAACTGCACATGCCAAATTCTCCCAGTTTCAGCAGGTGGAAGAACTTCTGTCCTGAGCAAATCAGTGTGAACTTCTCCAAGCTCTTCATGCTCAAGGTTGCATTCCTGCAAAGTCTTGTGCTCGTATTGTAATAACAGGTATGAAGCTGCTGGCATGTTTGTGAGATGGATTGTAGGGAAGCCGGTTCTGGATCAAAGTCAGAAATCACAAAACTATTTCCTGTAATGCAGTAAAGCAGAGGCTGGCACTGCTAATCTTCTGGAGGAGCCTGTGGTGCAAAAGAAGTTCTCCTGACTCCCCAGCATTGAGCATGAATCTCAGCCTTGTCATATAACTTCTAACCCAAATGGTTAGGAAAACTGTCTCCCGGCAGAGAGCTGCAGCAAGTGGTGGTGCCTGGGGAATGTCAGACACTGGTGCAGCCAGCCCTGAGCACAGTCCTGTCTTCTGTAATTCTCTGCACAGCCCTAGATGCAGCCTGGAATGGAGGGCTCTCACCTTGTGGTCGTTGGAAGAAAGTACCCAGATATGGAGGTAGGAAGGATGGTGCTTCATTTTGAGAGCATTTTGTGTGGGGAGCAATGGAAAAACGCTCTCCATTCCCGCCAGCAAGAAGAGCTTTGAGGGCAGCAGTTCTTCCTTTACCATTGGTTAACTAGTGTGGAGTGGCAGAAGTGTGATTCTCTGCCTTAAAAGGAGAGAACTGGAAATAAAATGTAAAAATGTCCTACCTGAGTGAGACCAAAGCTCCTTCTAGCCTGGCATCTTTCTCTGACACTCATTAGTATTAAAGGCTGGGGTAAATAGAGCAGGAATAGAGCAGGCACAGAGTGATCCGTCTTTCTTGCAACCTCCCTACTTTCAGCAAGTTGGGTCTCAGAGTCTTCCTGAGCCACAGGTTATATCTGCATCTTTGTATTTAATTTTATGATCTTCTGTTCTATTAATTTGTCTATTTTTTTTAAACCAATCCTTCTGGTGTGTGCAGCATCTTGTGTGCACAATTGCACTGTACCTAGAATGAATATACTTGTTTTTGCTTGTTTTAAAATTCCTACTTGATAACTTCATTTGATGTCCCTAGTTCTTTTGTTTGAGAAATAGTAAGTGATGGTTCTTGATTTACTTTCCCTGTGCTTTGTGTAATTTATGTATCTTGAACATATCCCATTTCTACCAGGCTCAAGAATCTTTGTGTATTTAATATCTTCTTGTATAAAAATAGTTCCTTAAGACAGAGTGACCCAAAAGCATTGAAGACATTGGCACTCTGAGGCTTTATCTAGAAAAAAAATTCTATTTTAAAAAAAAATTATTTGTATTGGTAATACTTAATAGTCTTTACTGATAATGCTTCATGCTGAATAGTCATTCAGGAAGCATTTCAATAAAATTACCCATAGTGACTCTAAAATCTTTCCTGAGTGTTAAAAGCAACCTTAGAACTCATCCCTGCATGAAATGGCTAGATTTATTTTTTCTTGCATTTTTTAACATCAGATGCTCTTTTATCATTTAGCTACTCAGTATTCTGAGATCCCTTTTCTGCCAATTTTAATTATTTACCAACTTTAATACTTTTATATTCCTGAAAAACTTTGTCTCCATACTATACCTCTCATTTTCCAAATAATGAATATTCTGGACAACACTTCTGGATCTGTATTGGTAAATTCACTCCATTGTAAAAACTGACCTACTTTTTTTCTGTTCTTAGTTCCTGAGAGAGGCTCTTAGATAGTGTTTCATAATATTCTATCATCTTCTGGCACCTAGCTTTGATCTTGCAATAGAACAAGAAAAAGCGATAGGTACAGTATGAATTACCCTTATTCCCATACTTACTGACTGCTTCAGGGAAGCCTGCAGCTTTGCAAGGCATGAGTTTTCTTTACCGAAGTGGTGTTAGTCATTGCCCTTTTGCTCATGTTGCTGTTTCCTATCAGTTTCTTTGTCGTGGAAGTCAGGTTTATTGACCTGCTGGCTGGATCGCTCTTCAGATTCTTTTTCTAATTCAGATCTGTATTGAGATAAATTTGTAGCTGAAATCTCTGTATTCACTGCCTTCCATTTTTCTAGTATTGAGGCCAATTTAGTGACAAACTGTACATTGATAACAACAGTTCACCATTTCTATCTGTGCTTTTTAGAGCTCTTTGATGAATGCCATCTTATCCTATTCTCTTCCTCCCTTTTCTATAATGTCCTTTACTGGTTGGTTCTAAGATTTTTTTTACAGACATTTCTTTTACAGGCACTTCAGATGAAGTCAATTCTTTTGACTCATCCATCATAAAGAAAAACTCTGGTGTGCAAAATACCCTGTCTTCTCTTGCAGAGAGAACAGAGGCAAATAATTTCTTTAGCTTTGCTGTTATGGACTTTTCTATGAGCAGTCCTTATTCAGCCCTTGTCCCTGCAGACTCTTGTGTGAACAGAAAAATGAACAGTGTTTAATGGGTATATTTGGTTCAATAAGAATCAGTCAGATTAAACTGCAGCAATACTGATTCAGATCAGGCATTAGAAATACTGTGTTAGGGGGACTGAAGCACTGGACTCGATTGCCTGGGGTGGGTAAGGAATCTCCATTTTTGGAGGTCTTGAAAACAGGTTAAGCGAGTGTCTCTGAGGAATGTTTTAGGTCTAGCTGATCTTGCCTTAGGGTAGCAAAATGGGCTAGGTGACCTCTCAAGGTCATCTTTTTTCCTACTATTTTATAAATGGAGCCCCCAAGTGAGAATCTAGTACTTCTCTATCTCTGGCTTTCCCCAGTACATTGCTGAAGTGGTTTGCAGCCACCCTCCTTGGTCTCAGAGGGAGTGAGGGGTCCTGACTCTGCAGCTGGAGCATGAGTCCTTTTTGCGCAGAGGAATCTCATAATCATTTCATTCTCCACGTGTTCCCTGGATGATTTTCTGAGAATACCCTTGTCCTGTGACCACACGATGCAACCGTGCTCCCTCATGCAAAATACAAGAAGTTGTGGAAGCGGCAAGAAATCCAACTGCAGGACACAGAGAACAAAAGCCAAATCTTCGTGCTTTGATGAAGCTTGATGAGTTACCAGAATAGCACTGAAGGGAAGGAGAAAGTGGAGGAAAGAGGAAGGCCACGGTGCGGAGCAGGGCCAAACGTGTTGCCGGGTAGCTGATGGCTAGGCCGTTGGGTTCAGCAGGATCCCTCCAGCCTGACCTTTTCATCAGAGCACCGAGGAAGGCACCTGGACTCTTAGCCTCGAGCTGTTGTTAGCACCTTGTGAGGAATTTGTTACAGAGCTACCAAGCAGTCCCTAGTCCGGATGAGATTCACCGTACTGGAAATAAGTGACCATGGGGCAGCTCCTCCACGTGAAGAAGGAGTCTCAGTCTGCAGTCCTACGGCTCGTTCGTGGTTCTGCCGGCGCACGCACTCTCACTTTACCTGCCCTGCCTGCCATGCTCTGTGTAGGTGCAGTTGTGCCCCTGGCAGGAATGCTCCGCACAAAGGATCCTTGCCTGGCAAGGGAGATCGGGTGTCCCGAGGGAAAGAGAAACAGACCACAATGACCAGTTGTATCCGAAAATCTAAGGCAGGGTTTTGAGGCGTCCTTCAGCAGGTCTTCCCTGGCAGTGGCTACCTCAACTTGCCGCCTGGCTTCTCCCTGGTCCCTTCAGGGCTACCCAGGTTTTCATGTTTGCTCTCCAAGTTTGCTTGGAACTGCAGCAGCTTATCTTAAATTGGTGCTCATTGCTGTTATTTTCAATGTTTATCATTAACGTTGCGATTAGGTCCTCGTCACCGAGAGGCTGCTCAGTGCTCAGCACAAAAACATCCTTTGCCAGCCAGAGTGCAAGGCCCTGCGGAAGCTACAGCAGCCCCCGAAGCTGCTCCCAAGGCGGAGCAAGGCCAGCACGTGGTGATTCTTCCCAGGCCCAGAAAGCTGCAGCTGGAGACACCCTCTCCCCCAGTTACCCAGCAAAGGGCAGCAGCGCTCTCCTGAGTGCTGCCAGTGCACGGCCACTGTTAAGGAGAAAGGGATCCACAAATCCCTACCCTCGTGGTAGCGAGATCCTCCAAAGCTGTTTGTTGTTCCTGTTTTGCCTTCCACAGACACCGCTTTTCTTCAGTTTGAAGGGAAAGACCGTGCTGCCTCCAGGAGGCTCCTGGCTCGGTGTTGCTGCTTGGGGCTGCGGCAGGTTGGGGATGGCTGTGCTGGGTTATCGGTCACAATCGCAGGGCCAGTTTCCCCACTGCGCTCCCGCTCTGGCCTTTCAGCCCAGTTCCAGGTATTCTTCCTCGGAGGCTCAATAAAGCCAACAGGAGGGTTAACCTAGGTTATCTCTGAATTATTACAAGTATCACAAGACAGGCTCTTTGCATTTCCTGTTTTGTATTTTTGCACGATTATTAAAATAATATATTAACCAAAACCCAGAAAACTCCCACTCAAGCAAACAGAGCAGAAGAGTAGTGGCATTGTGAAGAGAAAAAGGCAGAATTGTTCTGTAAAGCCAGCCAGGATCAGAAAAAAAGGCCACGTTCATCTCGGCATGGGCAACGCCTGCCACTGCTTCAGAAAAGCACCGGGTTACTTGGGAACTTTCCTGAACGCTCCCAAGTCTTAGCACGTTTAATTGCAAACCCTGAGCTCTGGATTTCTGGAGTTGATGATGCTCAGCTCAGTACAATTACACGTCTTGAAGTCTAAATTATACACCATTTTGACTTTTTTTTTTTTACCTTCTCAGATTACTACGGATTAGATGAGAAGAGTGAGATCCCAAGTGAAAGGTGAATGAGAGAACATCAATGAGAAGGACACTTTAGTTGATCAGGTGCCATGTTTTCCTGTGGACATATTTTCAGTTGTAACAGGTTGTTTTTCTCCAGAAAATTATCATGGTGCTATCCCTAACATGTTGGTGTTTGAGCTCCTGTAGGAGAGCTGAGACTCTCAGGCTGGATGTTTTTAGTGTCAATATTTAGCCTTCTGATCGTAGGTATTAGGGTTCTCAAAGGCTGGGCAGTGATTAGACCCCAATGTCCGTGGTGTTTTGAAATCCTGGTTTTGTTTCACTTTCATGGTTTTGTAAGATGTTTTTTGTTTGCAGGTGCCTGGGTCCTGTTCTGCAGTGTCTGTGCTTGCGCGTTCAGAGCTGGTGCAAATTTCTATTGCTTCAAAGCAAGGGCAGAAGCTTATAGTGCCAAACACAAAAATGCCTCTGCAGCTGAAAGCAGCATCCACACACTTTGCTAGTGGATATAACTGTATGATCAAAGGGGCAAGCTCTGCAAATTACCCCGCTAGAGGGGAAACTGCGATTCCTGTGGGGTCACCATATTCACACACGGCTGAGTGAGAGCAGGAGGCTGCCCTGAGCCAGCAGCACTTTAGTGGGAGGATAAAGGAGCCTTTGATCTTCGGCAGGAAACTCCACCTTGTTTCAAGCCTGGCTTCAAGGGGAGCTTCGCACTCGGGCAGAGCCGCCGAACGGGCAGGGCTCCAGGGAGAGGCGCCCGCCTCTACCCCCGAGCAAAAGCTGCTGCTGCTCCGTGTCTGAACGGCCCCGGCCGCTCCGGCGCGGGGAAGGGAACGGCCGCAGAGCTGCCCGCCCAGGAGGCGCTGATGCGGGCCCGGCCAGGCCCCGCGCTCGGGGCCTTCGCCCCGGCCCCAGGGCCACGTCCTCGCTGAGTGTGACAGGAGGGGCCCCTCATCGCCGGGAGCGCCCCGGTGGGGTGACCAGGCTGGCTCTAGTGCTGCCGCCCGGGGGGCAGCCAAGAGCCCCACCAAGTGGCCGGAGCTCCCTCGTGCGGCTCCAGGGCCTTGCCGGGCCGCTTGAGTGACAGATACTCATCTCTTGGCCCAGGCAGTTACAGAAACGCTTCTGCGTGGAGTCATCCCCGAGCGGAGGCTGCGCAAGCAGGTGGGGCTGGGCAGAGCAGGGCCTGGGGCACCAGGCCTGCCCACACCCCCCGGCCTCCGCGTGGGCGCCCGCCATCCGTCCCCAGCCCTGCAGCCTGTTGCTGAGGTGCTCCTGGCCTCTCGGACCTCCTCTGGGCAGCGATTTTGGCTGTCCAGGCCCTGGAGGCCCAGGGAGGACGTTTTGCATTGCCAAGTGGCTGGAGGTGCCTCTTGTCTCCCCTTTGATGTGCACGATGCATACGGCTGCGTCTCAGCTTGTCATCAACACCCCTTTGTTGTCAGCGGTGAGAAATGGGCCCCTGTTCATCTCATCCTGAAGTGACACGACTGAAAAATGTCTCAGATGAGTTGTGCTCACTTGAAGTACCTGTTTTTGCTGCTGAGGAGTTTCAGTGTCCCACTCATATATTAAATGGCAAGATTGTCAAGTGTAAAGTTAGGTGAAAAGATCTCCGTTCACCCTCCCTGTCCAGTGAACTTCTGCAATAAGCAGCAGTGAGAGAGAAGGAAACATCACCTGGCTGTTCCCGATCCTGCACCTGGCTGTGCCCGATCCTGCCCCACTCCCCAACTCTTGCCAGCCCCACAGTGGCTATGGGGATGAGTCCACATCAGCTGGTACCTCTCTGTGCCCTGGATCGGTGCTGGCATCAGGCAACACCTGAGGATAGGGGTAATGTTGAGTCGCAGCCCCTGGGTCAACATGGGCATGGATGGGCATGGCCTCGGCCTGTCCGTGCAGCAATACATAGAGGCCAGCGCAGGGGCCTGAATTTTCACACTATTTTTTAAATCAGCAGCTGTTTTGCACAGCATTAGGATGTTGTTGTAAAGTTACTTGAGGGGTACAAGGGGCATGAGGGGTAGGTAATTCTCCTTTTCATTATAACTTTGGGCTTCCTTGCTTGTTTGCCACACTTGCATGCACTGATGTGTTGCTCAAAGCTATCCAACAACCTTAGTACTTACAGACTTAATGTACCGTAACCTCTGCCCACTTCCTACAGCACCACTCAGTCACAGAACACCTCAGACAGGACGAAGCCGGCCAGCACATTTTTTTTTTAGGAAGAGATGGGATGTTTTATGCAAGGTGATGGAACTCCCAAGAGAGAGCCAAGAACTGAATTCCAGCTTCCTACAGCCCCTAGTCAATCAGCACAAAATCATCTTTCCTCCACTTGCAGATTGAAAAATTGGCAACATTTACATGCTTTTCAGCCATGAATGAGAAAAGCACTCAGCAGATGTCACGGCGATGACAAATGCGCAGGCAGAAGGCACTGCGTGTCATGGCTGTGCAGGCTCTGCGCCATCTCCAGTGGGTTTCACTGTGAAGCAAGTGCTGCTGGCAAGTGTTGGCTCCACAGCTTGTGTTTCCACAACACATACGGACGGGGTCAGGCCAGGGCTGCTGCCTTCTGCTCCGGGATGCCCTGCTGAGCGGCCAGCTCTGCTGCTGCAGGGTGCTGTGGTGGCCTCAATAGGCCCCATGTCCACAGGGATGAGATCGGTTGGCCTGTAGCTGTTGTCCTCTCTAGACAGTGTTTGAAGGGTTTTGCATATGTCCACAGGACAGAGTGAGCTTGGGTTGCCTTGGTACCCCTGACCAATGGTCTGCAAAGCAGGAGCCCTGCTCTAATTCCTGTTGCTGATGGCACTCATGTGAAATATCCCTTAGTTTCACCTTCTGAAGACAAGGGAGCCTGTCTGCCAGGAAGAGACTCTGCAGGGCCACCCTGGGCTGTCCCACCTGCCTACGTCCTGTCCTGCACTGCCTTCCATCATCATCTGCAAGCTCTATTCCCTGCTGCAAGCAGTTTGCCTCTAGCTGATGAGCGTTTTTTCCAACACTTACTTGGGACGTGGTTATCAAGAGTTCTTCCTCTCCCATCTCATTCCTGGTACTTCTCTACTGTAACTTGCATTCCATTTCTCACTACTTCCTTTGGCTTCCTCTCCAAATTTGTCAGAGATGTGCTGAGTGCAGCAGCTGAGATGCAGGAAGCGATGATTTGTAGTGCAGTGGCACCAGAAGTTTGCTGTTGTTGTCAGCCCTTAGTCTGGCCCCGCACTCGCTACTCCGGGAACAAACTGACTGTGTGTAACGTTGAGTCTGGAGTGTTTGGGTCACAGCACGTCTTGCAGTACATTACTTGTGCTGTCAAGATGCTCTGTCCCAGAAATCAAGGGCTCTGATTCCATAAGCTGTTACGACCTTGAATATCTGTGTTTGGAACAGAGACAGACTTGTGTCAATCCATGGTAGAAATTGTATTCCGGGGGTCCTGGAGGTGTCACATGCTCTCTTCTGAGGAGGCCCTGAGGCATAAAGTCTGCAGAAGGCTTGAAAAGCCCTTTGCAGTGCTGAGCCTCAAGATGTGAGTGTCCTTTGCTTCTTTCCATGCAGTCCCACCCACTGTCCCTGTGCAACACGAGTGAGGATGAACACACTGAAACAGGATTCATCACCATTGTCAAGCTGGAACAGCCGGACCGAGATCCCAACCCCTGCCTGTCGCTGGCTAACAAGGTATGTGCAAAAGTGTCCTGAATGGGCTGAATCTGTAAAAAGGAGCTGTTGTGCAGAAAAGAGTAAAAGCAAGAGGAGGTTGCAAGGTGGAGAAGAGCTGTTGAAAAGTGGAGAAAAGGCCATGGGTAGAGGGAGGTCTCCTGGGAGAAGCATTGGGCCAGCTAGCCTCAATATCCATCTTTCTCTGCTTTGCTGTGGGATTTACTGCAGTCTCACTGCTCAGGAACAGCTCGGACCTGTCCCCAGCACCACATAAGCTTTCCTGCCAGCCAGCCCTGTATGCTCCCCTCTATTCTGCAGCCTCCCGTTGCTTGCCAGCCTCTTGAAGAGAGTTGCGCTTTTATGTCCCCCTATTCCTGTGCTTTGAGTGAAACATGAATGCAAAACATCTTCTGTGGCCGCATCTTTAAAGGTAATATCGTAATACTTCACTGGAACTGGTACATCAAGAATCAGTGCTGAGCAATTCAGACAAATGCAATCCAGATGGTCTTACAAAGCGATGGGACATCTTAGATGCCTTCATATCAGATCTCCTGTGAAGAGGGGACTCAGTGAAACAACAGTTACTATGTCAAAAGCTGAGGTCACTGGTATAATTCCCTGGTAATAAGGAAGTCAGGTAAGAACGAGGGTCATTAAAGCCTTAAAATCTTTGTGTCTCTGATAAAGTTGAGTGAGTAAACCTAACATTAACTTTCCTGAAAGTTCCATAAACATGGAAAAAAATGGGTTTAGCTATTTTTTGCTTTATTTGGATCATGTTCAGGGGACATAGCCCCTGCTGTTTGCTTTTTGCTGGTGGTGAAATCCGGGATTCCCTTTCTACCCTCTCTGCAGCTCAGCTGGAGAGGGCAGGCAAACCTTTTCCCCAAGCAGTCCTTGTTCAGCATCTTTTCTGTCTTCTTGTTGCAAGCAGAGGGCCTCCTTCTAGACACAGGGTACCCTGGCCACTGTTTGTTTAGTTGAGATAAAAGGAACATTGCAGTGCTCTGGAGGAGCAGCCCGGTGCCTTTACTAGATACACATATTTGAGATGGCCCTGGAGCCCTGAGCTCACCTTTCTCCCGTATTCAGCATTTTTTTTTTTTTTTTTCACAAAGGCTGTGGCAAGCCTTTGTGAAAGGCTAGGAAAGTTTGAACTGCTGAGTAAGCCATCAGAATTGCACAGCTGAGAGCTGGTGATTACCCTGGATGGGACACGGAGGCTGTGTTAGACCAGCACATCAGCGCAGCCCTCGATTCACATCACCTTTGACTCTGCTCACTGCCCAGGACGCCGGGGTGTTGGGTGCACATCACAGCACTCCACAGCATGTGGGAAGCCCAGGAGCCCCTGCAAGGTTTCCACTCCTGTGCCTGCAGCGCATCCATGTGCGCTGCTTCCAGGGCAGCCGGGGATGAATGTGAGAACAAGGGCTATGGAAGAGCCTTAGAGAGCCAAACTGGGTACCCCAACTCCCCACGTGTGTCCCAATGTGACCACCACATTACGGTGGTCCCAGACTGCCTCAAGGAGTTGGGGACAGCTTTGAGGACAGAAACAGCGATGGTCTGATTTGGTCTGTGCAGCTAACGTGGACAGTCTTGAACAGAGAGGAAAGACTGGCTTAAAAACTCATCATCTAAGAAGCTAAAAAGAGATTTTTCAAAACAATTTAATAGTTTTATATTTAACCTCTCCTGACTCAATCTCTGACCTGAGTATAGGAAATGCTGTTATGCTCCTGAGTCCAAGGATTGCGTGAGGAAGGTCTACCCCAGGAAGACCTTGGTCATCTTCACTAGCTCCCGATCTCTTCTTTAGGACCTTTAATTTCCCAAAGGAAATAAACCCCTCAGTTCATTAGCACACTCATGTCTTGACAGAGTCACTGTTCTTCAGTCACCTTAGCTTTGGTACCAGAGCGCAGTCCACCTAGTGCTGGATTTTCTTGGAGAACGTTCCTCAGCTGCAAGTGAGCCGGTCATCGGGCTGCTCGTGGGCAGCCTGCTCCACGGGCTGACCTCTGGGAACTCCCAGCCTTCCTCCCCGACAACGGCCCCGTCTGGCCATGAAATACAGACAATCCTCCTCCACCAGCCCACATTCCGGGGCCCTCCTTTTACCTTGGGTCCCTCCTCCTAAGCCCTGCCCACAACTGCTGTCCTTCTATAGCAGAATCCAGCTGCTCCTCACCCTCTTGCCAAACTCCTTCCTCCAAAGGGGTCTCTTTCCGCATTGCTCTTCTTGATGCTTTTCTTGCTCTTTCCCCAATGCTTCTCCTTGAGATCTGAGACATAGCTGTGGGATGTGACCCAGAGCAGCAGTGCAGAGGCCAATGGAGAGGCCTGGATGCTGGCTGGGAGCTGGAGGGACCCTGGCCCGAGAGCTCACACCAGCCTTCTCCCACAGGAGTCCGGCAGCCCCATGCCATTTCTCCTGGCTCCTTTTTGGAGCCTTCTCCAGGATCCTTTTTGTACTTGTTGTGCTTGAACAAGTGTCCTGCATTCATCTAGCTTCCTCTCTACTTTTAAAAGTCTCCAGTGGACTGGAGGAATTTTTCCTAGGTATTGTTTTTATGTAGAATTGGGCTTATTCTCTGCTGATGCTGTTTTATCCTGGGAGTGAGCCTGGCTCGCTGGGCAGGAACTCTTGTTGCCTCGGCATGTGTTTCCATGCTAGAGCTCTGCATGGGGAATTGCAGTGCTGTATCAGTGATGATAAGAAGAGCCATGTGCAAAGTGTTATCATAAGCTCTGCTTGTGCTGACCCTCTGCCAAGCAGCGCACACAGACAGGCCTTTCAAGCTGGGCATGTGAATAACTTTATGCAGCTGCCTGATGCTCTTTGCTGCTTCTCTGCTCTTAAATTCTAGCCCTGTTTCAGCATCCAAAACTAAAATCAGTGAAAAAGCTACCTAAACTGCGAGAACAGAGACAGACATGGAAAATACCCTGGGAACTGATGCAGAATGATTTGTTTCCCCTTTTCTTGTAACCTTTGCAATTTTCTGTGTATGTTTTTTTCCTTCTGATCATGGGTGAATACTAGATTGCAATGCTGGCAAATGCTGAAGTCTCCAGAACAGCCCGTATTTGCACTAAAAATGTTTCAGTCCTTAAAGAGGGGGGTCATGCTGTGCTAGATGGCTTGGGAGGTGAGCCACATGGACAGCAAATACTCATAAAATTATTGCAGCAAACTGTTTGGAATAACTTGAACAAAGCTGTAGCCTTTGCACTTGGGAAAGGACAACAATAATCAGAAAATTGTTGGGAGGTGACGTTTGCCCGGTCTCAGTCAGTTGTTTCCCCATTGTTGGTGTCCTTAGCAGGGTAAAATCTAGGGTATTTTTCACCAAAGGCTGACTGACTCCTATGCGTGACATTCACTACCTGGCAGTCCTGTTCTTCAGCACTGGCAAATAGTAAGGGTCCTTTGATCCCAGGCAGGACCCCCGTCTCTGATCCCTGCCCTGAGTTTCTAATTCCACTTTCCAGCTTCCCCTTCTGTTATACCAAACCCAGGAATGTCAAATCCCACCAGCAACTCAGAGCCTTAAGCCCTCTCTCCCAATCTCCGACCTCCAGTGTTGCCAGAGCTCTTGGTGCCTTTCTTCACACCACTACCACCAGCTCTGTCCCCAGACTTGGGGATCTGCCTCTACCTCCTTCCCCCTGAAGCCACACGGAGCTCAGAGCACAGGAGGGAGCTGGCCCTGCTGTTCCTCGCTGAGTTGAGAGAGCCACTGCCCTCCACTGTGCGCAGACCCCACGTGCTGCCTCTGCTCTTGCCCCTGGGAAGCTGCAGCACTGACCTCTGCCCCCTGAGCTGGCATTTGGCACGGCAACGGGTAACCTGCTGCAGCAGCCCTGGCAGATCCCTGTTTGCACAGGCGCCCAGGACGCACAGATCAAAGCAACCTTCGTGAGTAACCACGGCCCAGCCCTGCACTTTGTTCACCGTCCTGTCTTCCTTTCACAAGAGGCTGCTTTGTCTAGCACGAGGGCTCGTCAGGAGGACTTGGATGACACTGTGACCTCCTTTAGGCAGTGCACTTTGACCTGACCAGGATGACATTTATACTCATTTTGCAGGTGGGAGTCAAACTGTCCCATGGCAGACATGGAAAGCTGTGAGAAGCACAGCAAGCGGGATTTGACTCATAATCCGAGGCCTGACTTGCAGTCCAGGGATCACCTAAGCTTCTCCCTGATGAATGTAGGGGACAGAGCAGTGCACAGTGCTTGTGTTCGGGAATCAGGGCTGTAGATAGCCCATGGCTACTGAAGCCATGATGAGAAAGAGGGGCCTCAAGAGGGTTTCTGCTATTCTGGGCTGGAGGGGTTAAATTACTGCGAGCACTGTTAACATCGTGACAGATTCCTCCCCAGCAAATCCAGCCCTGAAGCAAGGGGCACATGGCCCAGGCATTTATGGGATTTAGATGTATGGGTTGTTGTGGCTGGAAACCCACCAGCTCCAACTCTGTAGCTGTAGGGAAAAGCCCTCCAAGAGCCATAGAGCTGTAGCAAGAGCAGGCACTGGTCTTGCTGCAGCTCAGCACGAGTATAGAGATATAAATATAAGCTCTTTTTTCATTTGAAGCAGCAGACACTTCTTTCTTCCATGGAGAGCCAGGCAAACACCTATGGAAAAAGTAGATGTAAAGATGTACAATATCAAAACCGATTTTGTTCTTTTTGACAGGCAAAGCTGGCAGGAGAACGAGGAGCCCGAGCTATCCTTTTTGACATTACTGATGATGAAAGTGCTGCTGATCAGGTACAGACTCCATTGATACTGTCTCAGTCCTGTCCCTTCCCAAAACGTTCAATCAGGATGCACCAGCCATCGCCACACTGGGTCATACAGGTGCCACCGGGTCAAGCAAAACACTGGGTTGACTCCTGGTCCTTGGTTCTGTCCCTGTGGTTCTTTCATGTACTTGCAATTTAATTCTTTGTGCTAGAGAAATGCAGTAGCAGGTCCATGAGGTGACACTAAGGTTGTTGAACATATGGGAAGTAGTTTGTGGGCTCAGAAGGCCACCTTGATTCAGTTTGACCTGAAGGATAGAGCTATCTTGGCCACTCGCTGAGCCAGCGAAGTCAGGCTCCTTGGGCTATGTGTCCGTGATGGAAAAATGCACATATGATCAAGAACAAACTGAATGTCATATAGCTCAAATGGGGTAGAGGGACTCTCAGGAGTCCCACAGAAAAAGATGAAGTGTTACTGTAGCGAAGGCAGCACTTAGTAGTGTGATAGGCAGTTCCCGCATGGGAGAGGAGAGATGAAGAACTTTTTTGCACGAGGACTTGAGAGAAGAGTAAAGGAGGAGCTGAGCAGAGTGTCCAGTTGTGCTTGAAGAGGGGACACCATTGTGGGTTAAGCTATAGGAGGAAATGAAACAAGCCCTCCTGATGAAGAGCTGGTGAAGCACTGGGCAAGAAGCTTCCATTTGATGCAGAACAGGTTTCACAGAGTGATGTTGTCGGCTTGGAAGAACAGCCTTGGTCTCTGAGGTGTTTGTGGAATGGAGGCTCTTGGCATGCCTGGCAAACAGACATTGTCCCTGTTTCAGACTGTTCTGGACCATCTCTCACCATGTTTGTCTCTCTACAGCTGAGAAAGCCCAGGGGTCTGAGTCAGCCAGTGGTTCTGATCAGAGGCCACGATGCTGAGCTTCTCATGGGTGTCGTTAACAAGAACAGAGAGGCCCACGTGAAGATAGAAGTCAAGGAGCCACCAGCTTGGGTGAGAGACACACCATTCCCACTGCTTCCTCCATCCTTTCTCCCAAGCTCCTGTGCCTTGGAACAGGACTGAGCACCCAAAGTGCTGAGCTTTCCTGCCTGGGGATGGAGCTTTTGGCAGCATTTAGATAACATGCAAATACTTCAAAGCACTTCAGCTTATTTACACTTTATGTTATTCAGTCAAGAGTGAGGCAGAATTTCCTGTCTCTTCAGGTGAGGCTAAGATGCTGCAAGAGAAAGAAATTTGATATCTTCTAGAATTTGCACAAAAAGTTTGGATTCTTTTTCGTTTATCTGTAAAGAGCAAGAAGGTAGAGTCTGGCCAAGAATTATGTATGCAAAAGCTGATGGTCAGGAAGAGATCAGGATTCCCCTGCCTAGGCTCTAGTTCCCAACCCTGGCACCCATGGGTAATTTGTTTCCTATTTTATTCAACAGCCAGACTATGATGTATGGATTCTTCTCACAGTGGTCAGCACTGTCGTCGTGATCATTTTGATTTTTGTTGTCCGCACTAAGTGCCAGATGAACAGGACTCAGGTAAGAATCTCAGGGAAGAAATGGGTCTGAGAGAACAGAAATGTGTCAAGGCCATCCATGAACTCGGTCTGGGAGAGGCCACATGCCTCCTCACAAACTGGAGGCCTGGCCTCCTGAGGCCTGTGTGGGGCAGGGCTGTGCAGTGCAGCTCTGGGGTGGGTTGTCGTCCTTTGGGCACTGGTCTCACAGTTCTCTTGCTGCCCCCTCTGCAGTGCAACAGTCCAGCACCATTTCAGAGCTTGTCTGCTCTAGACAGCTCTGCTAGAATGCTGGGGGCAGAAAAACTGGCTCACACCATCTTTGCTTTAGCATATTGTCTGTATTGATAGAAAATAGAAATTTCAATATTTTATAAAAACTAACAAATTAAATAAAAATCTTTCCAGAGTCAGACATCTTTCCAGATCTGAGAATATACATATGTGTATATATATATATACATATATACATATATATATATATATATATATATATATATTTCCTGTAGAAGGCAAGCTCTGGGGCTCAAAAATGAGCAATGATGAGTGTATTAGGATGTCTAGCTTTATATGTCTCCTTTTGGTGATAAAGTCGCCTTTGGGTAATCCCAGGTGACATAGTCGGTTTGGAAATGAGTATCACCTCCAAATCCCCAATAATTCCATTTAGAAAATGAAAGACAAATGAAAAGGAGGAAGATATAAGACAGTCTCCTTAAAGCAGTACATCAGGGCAGATGTATATAGGAACATGTTAACTCTTGCCTATCTGCTTAAATGTTGTTAGCAAAACCACAGAGGAATTTATGTTCTGGGTCACCTGACACCTTCTACTGTAACCTTCTGATTTCAACGTTTTAAAATTTAGGAGCTTTTCACCTTTGGCAGGGATTTAGGACAACTGTTTTGTCCAAGTTCAAAACATTCAGCTCATGAACCTCCCATGAACCTGAACAGAGACAAGGGGTTCTCCAGAGGAAAAGCTGATATCACCAGAGGTTAAAGAAGAACATTTCCCCAGGGTTGGTGAAATCACAGTGCAGATAGATAGCTACATTATAACTTCCTGAAAATCACCATCTGCTTATGCACTCAGTGGCACGTGTAGAACATTTGCTTTTTATTCTTTGACCATTTGCCACAGTGCTTCATCTGCCAGAACCATGGAGCTGACAAGGGTGTTGTTGATAAAAAAGGTTGCATTTACTTATTCCTTATTCACTTATTCCAGGCAGACACTCAGGTACAGTACCCCTGTGTTAATAAACACGGTAGCAGACAGCACATCTGCCCACTCTGTTGAGCATGGATCCTGGTTTAAAGCTGTCCTTCTCCATGGACAGTAGGCACAAAGAGATCCTCTTTTCTTTCCAGCCCTGTAGTCAGAAAACTCTTTATCTAAATTGTAATGACATGGCACAACACAGCTCAGCGAATGGACACAGGATTCCTCTGGCTTCTTTGGCCGCCAGTGGATGGAGAGGTGGGAGGTCTTACATCTGGCACAGTGCACTTGTGCTCACGATGTATTAAAATACCAGAATAATTACTTGCTCAGCCAAAGTGGTGACTATTTAGACCCCCATCTGTAAAAGCATTGTCCTGGAGTTGCTATTAGAGCCCCTGTATTATCGCTATTCAAGCCTTCACACAGCTTACCTTAATCAGCCACAATTAATTAATTAATTTCAGTGCACTCAGCTGGGGACCTCAAAGCCTTCCACAAAGGAAGAAAGCCTGGAGGAGGTTCAGGAATTCAGTGTGGATGGGTGTCTGGAAGCACCCAGCATTCAGGGAGGAATGGATGGTGGCAGCAGCAGGGACATGGTGGTATCTAGGGCTGTGTTGTCCCAGCCAGACCTCTCTGCCTCGGCTCTGTGTGGCCAGGTGTGGTTCATGGGCCAGTAGCTGGTGCAGGACAGTTTTGCCCTTCGCCTCACTTGTCCTAACTGCTTTTTGAAGCCTCTTTCCTTCCTTCCCTGCAGGATTCCCTGCAGCAGCAGACCACGCAGGCCATCGGGCAGCTCGCTACACGCACGTACCAGGCTAGGTGCCGCCAGGCATCGCGCTGGGACTCGGCAAGCAGCTGCAGCTCTGCCCCAGTCTGTGCGATTTGCCTGGAGGAGTTCAGCGAGGGCCAGGTAGGCTTCTTGGCTGCTAGTTAGCTACAGCTCAAGCTCTCTGGATGGTCCATGGGGATCTGGGCAGCCCAGCGGGGTGGGAGGCACTTGGCACTTTCCTTCAGCGACTCCTGAGGACTGTGGAGGGGCAAGCAGCGAGGCCAGTGAGCCTGCCTTGAGCAAATAACACTGCCTCTCTTCTAGTTCCTTGCTTGCAGATCCAAACTCCCTATAATTGGGGCTCCTGGTGTCTCCATAGGTTAAAAATGTCTGAAATGGATTGTTTCCAAACCAATGGGGAAGTAGGGTGTTTGCTTCCCTAAAGCACGTAGTCTGAATCTCTGTATTTTAGAGGGAGCCAAACACCTCTCTACATGTTCCTACCACTGTGGCAGGACACAGTGAGCAGAACTAGGTATGCCAGGCTGCAGAACAGCCTCTTCCATGCAAAACTGGTCTGCAGTTTGCCCACTATTAGACCTCTTTCCATTTTATAAGTCCTTGTTCCTGGAGTATCAGGAGATCTCCATCTCTCCGTTTCAAGACCCTGAGACATGGTTCTCCTCGCTCACCCTCATCCTTTTCTTCCCATGTTTTCCTAGGAACTACGGATCATTTCGTGCTCGCATGAGTTTCACCGGGAGTGTGTTGACCCCTGGCTGCAGCAACACCACACTTGTCCCCTTTGCATGTTCAACATCCTCGGTAGGTCTCCAGCATAGCACCCCGCAGCCAGGGAGTGGGGCGTGTGTGCAGGGCTCTGCAGGAGGTGGCCTTGGGGTGCTGCACGCACCTGGGGTACGAGCAGGAGCACTGGCTCCACGTAGGTGGGTGTAGGAGGTGAATGGAGGAGGAGCCCTCGCAGTGCCGTACAGTGAGATGCTGCGCTGGGACTTGAGCCAGGAGGAGGGATTACCAGTCCCAGGACAAGAGCAGTCCTGGGGGAAGGATGCTGGGGTCTGCGCGCTGGGGCAGTGGCCATGTGGCATGGGTCTGTCCCTGGCTGTGTGGCAGTGGTGAGGAGCTGTGGGACAGGGTGGGATGTGGTGCGTGGGGCAGCCTTGCTGGGGCTCTTGGAGCTGGGCTGCGGGGCACATGCTGGATGTTTCCTCCTTCTTTTCCTAGCCCGAGACTCTGTGGAGCAGGCCACAGTCCCTGGCTCCAGGCTAGCCCCTCGGGACATGGAGCCTGGACGGCGGCTCCATCTCTTCCGACAGCACCCAGGACATGCCCTTTACCACCTCCCCCATGCCTATCCTCAGAGGAACCTGCGGAGCTTCCTGCCGGAGCCTGCCCGCAGCAACCCCTTCTTCCGCGCGCCGGAGCTCTCCCAGCTGGATTTCAGCACCATTCACTACGTGCCTTACAGACCGGGGAGCTCCCTGCCCGCCTGCAGCCACCCGTCCCTGCTGGCGCCTGCACTGCTGGCCCAGCAGCACCGACCCGCGTCGACGTGCGGGCAGCCGGGGACTCCCCACAGGCTGTGTGCCCTGCAGCACCCGCCACCAGGCCCGGGGCTCCCAGGGGTGCCGCCACAGAGGCAGCACCGGGCGCCCCTGCCACGCCGCGGTGCTGGCCACGGGCACCCGCACAACAGCAGCGGCTCCGGCGAGAGCTACCTCACGGAGCACAGCGGCTACCTGGCCGACGGGCCGGGCAGTGACTCCAGCTCCGGGCCCTGTCATGGCTCCTCCAGTGACTCCGTGCTGAACTGCACCGACGTCAGTCTGCAGGGCATCCATGGCAGCTGCTCCACTTTCCGCAGCTCCCTCAGCAGCGACTACGACCCCTTCGTGTACTGCAGCTCGGAGGGAGCTGCCATGGAGCAAGGCCAGGAGCAGCAGCAGCTGGCGAGGGAGACACGGCCCAGGTCCTTGGACCTGCTTGTGCCTGGGAGTGCTGCTGCAGCCACGTCTCAAGTGCTCGGCCATGTCCACTACCACCACCACCAGCACCATCATTACAGGAGAGAAGCCGAGTGCCTGTCCGGGCGTGTGGGGCCGGGGCCAAGTCTGCGCAAGTCCCGGTACTCTGGGACCAAAGTTGGCTTCCACAGTGCTCGGGCGCAAAAGAGGAGTGAGAAAACCCACCGCTGTCAGCAACCTCTGGAAAGTAGCACTGCATCGCCAGAGGCCCCTCCATCAGGACAGCCCACCTGCCTCCAGCAAGGCCGTGAGCTTTCTGGTGCCCCTTCTGCTTCCCTAACCAGGTTGGACTTTGGCACAGACGCTAGCAGACTGTTGGGAGCAGCTGGCACGTCCCACGTCCTGCCGCCCCAGAGACACAGCTTACACAGTCGTCACCACAGAAGGAAAAGAAAGTGTCCCCTGGAGCCCGACCCTCCCCACGTTCCTGAGGACTCCGTCTTGCACAAAGCCTCTGACGCTCGTGTTCCTTATGGCCATCCCGCCCGAGATAGCTGCCCACCCGAAGCTCAGCCCCTGATCCCAAGTGCTCCCCTGCCCTGTGTCTCAGGCTCTCGACCGCTTTGGAAGTGTTTAGTGCCTCAGTCCAGCTCAGAGCTGAAAAAACAGGAGGACGGGTGGTCAGGACAGGAGAACAACCTCCTGGTTCCTGCTGATTTCTCAGGGACGGGCACCCCTGGTCACAGCCTGAGCGTTCACCTTCACTGCCCATCTCAGCGATGCAGTCAGGGTAAGTCTCCTATTTGACTCTTTTTTTCAACAAGCAGATGGATAAGGGTGGTTTGTTGTGGGTTGCTTGTGAGGATATTCTGGCCGCATGTGCACAGATTTCTGTACCTTCACAGTGGGGTTTCCTGCAGTCACTGATAACAGGTGAACACAGAAGTATTTAAGATACTGTCCCAAGACAATTTCTGAGATGATATCAGACACTGCAGCCTCATCTGAAAATAACACAGATTAGAAATAGGGTGGGTGGTTTTAAGTGAGAATCACTTAAACTATCTCCCTAAGGAAAGGGTAGAGCCCTATTTCTCAGTGTCCTTATCTGGATTGTCCTACTGCAAGATTTGTTACCATTGCTGCTTGCTGGGTCTCAGCTGTTTTAGTCGGTTCCAACTTCCTGACCTTGATAAGGAGGTAAGTGTCCATGGCTTGTGCTAGTAGGAGGACAGACTAGGTGAGAAATGAGGGACATGTAAATCCACAAATTCGTCTGCCTTAGTTGTGTGGTAATTAAAACTTAGGCCTTTAACTGTTGTGTGTCAATTCTGCCTCTCCTTGAGGCGAAAAATGCGTTTGAGACTGGGATTCTTGAAAGAAAACCAACGAGGTTTAGCTTCCAGGTCTTGCTCTCTCAGATCCTTCTGCGAATACTCCCCTGCGAGTCAGTGTAGACAGTGGGCTGGCTCTGAGAGCAGAACCTGCCTCCCTTCCTCCTCCTGCAAGTGACTCATTGCAGGTCCTCGGGCAAATCATTTTGATTTAGGTACCACATACACATCTAGCTGCCTGATTTCTGCTAAAATGCTGGCCTTAAACTCATGACTCAGTGTGCCCATTGTAACAGGGAGATAATAACTTCCTCTCCTGCGAGTCTATCCAGCCCTTTCACCACACCCAAGCTCCGGATCCCTGCTGCCTGCCCAGGAGGCAGCAGGGGGAAGGGAGCAGGACCGGGATGTGCGCAGGGCCCTACACCCGCTGCCCGCGGCACTCCACACTCTCCGACTCCCAGGAGCAGATTTCTTCCCAGGCACAGAAGTGCCTGACACTGCAGATGGCTGATATGGGAGCTGCTTCAAAGGGCCCTGAGGGATCCTGCCCTTTGAGGAGATAAGAAGGCAGCAGGGCAGAAATGTTACTGCAGTTTGCAGGTGGCTTTCTAGCGCAGATGCGCTCTCTGCACAGCGCTGCTGGAGCCGTGTATGGGGATACAGTCAAACAGATGCCCTCTCCCAGGATTGTGATGGGAGACTGTGCTTGGGAGACCCTTGTGATATGGTGGTAGCTTGCTTGTGAATTGATCTGAGTTCACATTTAAAACAAACAAGCACACAAAACTGACCTGGGTGCTGGTGTGTCTCCTGCTGCCGGATGTCCAGGGAGCCCAGCACACGAGGGTGGAGCTCCTGCCAGTCTGCCCCCAAGCCCGGTGCTGATAGGGAAGGGGCAGCTTCCAAGGACGTAGTGCCACCCTGAGGGCAAAGGAATGGCCACCAAAGCAGGAATCTGCACAGCTCTCAGGGGAGCTCTTAGTGCCATTCTCCAGCCATCTCCTCTACTCACTGAACAGCCTGTACTTGTCTCCTTGGAAACACTTGTCACAGGGCCAGCTCTCCGTGGTCTGGATATGTCTGGATATGTCACAGACTGGACAACTGGGTGGTGAGAAACTTCATGAAATTCAACAGGGCCAAGTGCAAGGTCTTGTACCTGGGGAGAAATAACCCCAGACGCCAGTACAGGCCGGGGACCGACCTACTGGAGAGCAGCTCTGCTGAGAAGGACCTGGATGTCATGGTGGACAACAGGTTGACCATGAGGCAGCAGTGTGCCCTGGTGGCCAAGAAGGCCAATGGATCGTGGGGTGCATTAAGAGGAGCGTCTCCAGCAGGTCGAGTGAGGTGATCCTGCCCCTCTACTCAGCCCTGGTGAGGCCACATCTGGAGCACGGTATCCAGTTCTGCCCCCCCCC
The DNA here is from genome assembly GCA_013389825.1 of Crypturellus undulatus. Lineage (NCBI taxonomy): Eukaryota > Metazoa > Chordata > Aves > Tinamiformes > Tinamidae > Crypturellus > Crypturellus undulatus. The sequence goes on along the minus strand of VWPW01006683.1, from coordinate 200,756 downwards.
AGTACAAGACAGACTCTCTCTGCTGGAGAGAGTCTAGTGCAGGGCCATGAGGAACCTGGAACCTCTGCCTTATGAGGAGAGGCTGAGGGAGCTGGGCCTGTTCAGCCTGGAGAAGAGAAGGCTGAGAGGGAATCTAATTAGTGTTCATAAGTACCTCAAGGGAGGCAGTGAGGAGGATGGGGCTGGCCTCTTTTCACTGGTGTCCACTGACAGAACAAGAGGAAATGGCCACAAACTTGAAGCATCAAAAGTTCCACAGGAGCTTAAGGAAAAATTTCATGACAGTGAGGGTGACAGAGGCACTGGAACAGGCTGCCCAGAGAGGTTGTGGAGTCTCCTTCTCTGGAGATCTTCCAGACCCACTTGGATGCGGTCCTGTGCCATGTGTTCTGGGTGGCCCTGCGTGTGCAGGGGGGTTGGACTAGATGACCTCTAGAGGTCCCTTCCAACCTTAGGCATTCTGTGATTCTATGTCCAACTCGACTCACTGCGCGACTGCCTTGAGAACAGGTCTGTGCCTCTCCTTGGCTGCTGTTAGGGCAGCTGGTGCTTCCCCCAGGTGCCTCTCTAGGGGAGGGCAGTGCAGACAGGCGTCCAGCACCATGGTGGCATCTGCAGCCCAACCCACAGAAGGGTTTGGCTCCTGTCACTTGGGGCTGCTCAGTGAGGAACCCTGACACAGCTGCCACCATGGGGGAAGTGTCCCCTGCTGGGGTGTCATTAGTCTGCTCCTCCCTGTACTTCAGGGGCTGGCAGCCCTGTTCTGGTCCAAGGAAGTCCTAGTGGGGTGAGAAGCAAAAGAAGCTCCTGCTCTTGCCAGGCCTCCCTGTTGCTGCTTAGCAAGGCCAAGCCTGCCTTGCATAAGCAGGTGAGCAGTGCACCCTCTACTAGCTAGGCCAAAACGGGGTTGGACCCAGGAGGGTCAAGCCCAAAGTGGGTCCCTGTCGCCTGGGCTAGGCTGACTTCCCGCTTCCCGCTGTGCAATATCCATATTGTGCAGCTGCACATTGCACTTTGGGGACAGTGGCCCAAGCTGCATGAACTGTGGTGCAGCTGTGTGCAACATCTCTGCCTGGGCACCCCCAATATGGCCTGCCCTCCTCTGCCCTCTTCCTCCCTGGTGCAACCAGGGTAGCAGAACCTGGTGTTCACCAGGGATGGCTGCAGGCTGGAGCCACAGGAGATCCGTGGAGGAAGAGCAGCTGGGGAGCAATGGGGAAACACGGATCTGCCCTTGACGTCCCCTCCTGCAGAGGACAGCACAGATGGGGCCTGGGCTGCTGTCCCTGCAGTGCAGGGGCAGCTGCTCTCCAGCTGTGGATCAGGGCATGCCCTGCCACGAGCAGAAACACCCCCATGAGGAAACTGATCTGGTCGTCCCAAAAGGGAGCTTGGGCCATGGGCATTGGACTGAGGACAGCGGAGCTCACACTGGACTCGTACAGAAAAGCCAGCAAGCTGAGAAGACACTGCCTGACATAAAAGAGTTATTCACACCAGTTCTTAGGGAGGGGACATAAATCAGCAGGGAATAGCTATGAAACAGCAAAGATCAGTCTCAACAGACAGCCTCATTTTAGCAGGATATGCATAAAATAAGACAAGGAAACCACAGGGGAATAAATATATCCCCCTAGGTGAATGTTGGAAGGCTAAAATGTAAGTGGATGAATTAGAACACCTGCCTCTAAATGAAGTTTTTGTTTTAAGAATTTTGGAAATGCAGAAAAACCAAGAGGGATGTGGATTCCCTCCACATGCAAAGGGTTTGTCGTGGTGGCATGGGAGGGGCACTGTGCATTAAGGAGAGTGTAAAGTCCAGTGGTAGCTAGCATAACATCCCTAGCTGTGCCTGACTGGCATTAGAATATGCTGTGTATGAGCATAACTATGGTATGGGTATGTGGTACTGTACAAGCACTGGGTACTGGATGAGCATTGTCATATGCGGAGTTAGCATAAATTGCAAAAAAGAAGCCTCCATAAAAACAGGATTCTTCTTAAAACCACATTAAAATAAACATTTGAACCAATAAGGTGTTTTGAGGTACAGGGATCATTTAAAGATATAACACCAGGTGCCCAGAGCAATATCCTGAAAAGAGAAATAACCCTGAAAATGCTCCAGAAAGCCATGTCAAGGAGCAGAGCCAAGAAAACCATTAGAAGATCCAAGCTATTCTTCAGAACTTAAGGCGATACGAGAGAAAACAGAAAAGAGTTAGATGCAACTAACTTAGCTAAGCACAGAATCACGCTGAGGCAGGCCAGGGAAGATTTCCATGAACAGCTTGGGTAAAACGGAAAGACTCTCAGTGAAAATGTTTTCAACTCCATCCAAGCTGAGCTGCCTGCCGGCGCCTGTGCCGTAGGTCAACGAGCACTGCGGGTCTGTACGGCCTGGTAAGGGATGCAGCGTGGTGCCAGAACAGCAAAATGAAATTCTTGTGTGCGAGAGCAGCACAGGAGTGCTTGAGCCGCTCATGGCAGCACGTCTTGCTCAGGGCGCGGGCGAATGGCTCTCACAAATCCAGACGTTGGGATAAGCCCTGCTAGGACCCATCTGTAACGTGGACAGTGACAAATTGCCAGGGCTGCAGATCCCTCACCTGAGCTTTGTGCAGGGCTCAAATGCAAAACGGCCAAACCGCACCGTGCGGAGCACGAGCGGCCGCTCGTGCCTGGAGCAGCAGGAAGGGCTGAAGGCAACATAAGCTCTAAAGAGCTGAAGGCGCAGCAGCATGAGCCTGCCTTTCCTGCCAAGCAAACTGCTAAGAACTTAAATACAGCGCCTGAACTGAAGACACGCGGCTAACTGAAATCCAGGGGAGGAGGCAGCGCAGCTTTTATCATGGGAGAGAACGTCTTGGAGGTCTTTGCAGGGAACACATCTATCAGAAGATCAAAGGGAAGGTTCTCTCCTACGTAAGTAGCTGGATAAAAAATAAGAGACAAAGTACTGATCAGTTTTAATGGAGGAAAATAACTAGGAAATGGAGGAAAGGGGAGTTCTTCCAACTGGCTGCATTTTTCAGTAAGCTCATAAATATCCTGGGCAAGGAGAGGAGGTAACAAAGTTGTCAGAAAAGGCTCTTGCCAGCAGTACAGCTGGTTACAGAGCATTAGGGCAGGCTCTCCCGGAGTTATCAGGTACTAAAGTGGCAGATGAAGGTCTGTGTAAGTGACAAAAAGTGCCACCCATGAAGGGAACTGCTGCTAAACCCATGGGGCAGCATCACCTCGGTCAGTGCGGAGGGACCCGCTGTGAGGAGCTCGAGTGGTCAAAAAGGGTGTCAAAAGGGAAAGAGAACAAGACCAAGGAGAAAGTAACACCAAGTAACTGCCTAACTCGGTGGCACATTCACCTCTAGGATCTATCACAAAGTTCTTGTCAGCCCTTCTTGAGGAAAGTTATAGCAGCATTAGGAAAAGTACACAAAGATGTAAGGTTTGAGCAAAAAAAGTAAGAAAATAGAGACTTTCCTGTGGAAAGGATGTAAACCTGAGCTGTGAAATCATGGTGAGAAGGGGAGAAGGAAGGTAAGAGATATTATTCACTGCTGCTTATAACAAGATATCTCATGGCATCAGATGGGAAACGGAAGCTTTAGAACACCGAATAAGGTAGCACAGAGCACATAATGAATTTGTGGTGCTCCTCGCCCAGAGGTTGTAGATGCTAAAACGGGTTCAAGATCCTAGATCAAGAGCTATCACAGAGAGATGCAAATACACCCTCTGGCTCAGGAAGTCCCTAAACCAGGGCTTCCAGAAGCTGCAAGGATCCTGTGGGATGCGGTACCCTCAGGATGTGTCCTTCCCTCCCCCAACTGCCAGCTGGAGCTGCTGCTTCATCCACAAGCCCCATGAGAAGTTCCATGTGGGCAGGCTCTTCTGTGTGCTGCCCATAGCCACCACCACAGACTAGCGCAGAGATCCTCACTTGACCTTGAGGTTTATGAAGGTTCCTTGAGCTCCCCTCCAGTTTTCCCATGGAGAGCTTCGTGTAAAGCTGTGCTCCCGCTGCTTTGCCTTGGAAACTACAGCTGGAAGTTACAGCACTGACGGGTTCCACGGGAGGATCCCATCCTTTAGCTGTGCTGTGTGCACCCTTGAGAGACCAGGGAGCTGGCAGAGAATTAGAGCTCGATGGCTCCCTGAAGAACCCCACTGTGTGCTGATCTCATCCCAGGCAGCTGGGTTTCTCCCAGCACAGGATGATGAGGTCCCTTGCTTGCTCCTCCCGGGAAACCTCAGCTGGCAGCATCACAGTCTCTCCAGCTTCCCTCCTAGCCGTGCTCTTCTATGTCTCCTTCTTGGTCATGACTTGGATTAGAGGGCAGGAAACACTCTTTTAGCAGAGAGTACCCAAGGAACAGAGGTCCTGTTGTGTCACCAAGGTGAGGTCCCTCGGGTGCGTCGCCCTGTTGGGTTCAGGAGCTGACCTCTGCACCTGCTGACATGGGGCCTGTTGGATAACCCAGCCTGTTCATAAAGTGGCGTCAGGAAGTGGAGGACGCTCACAGAGGCAGAGCTTTCAACAGATATTTTAATAATATGAGTTTGGACTCAGGGTTTCTGACCGATCACAGAGTGAGGGAAGCTGCAAAGTGTCTTTTGTATTGTATGTAGGAATAGTAATTAGCAATGGACTATTCAATGTACTGGTTATACAAATCACAAATGCCAGGTACTCCGAAATACTATCTTCTATTAACATGTATATGTAAAATGCTGTGCCTCTGCATTAATTTTCCCACATCTATTAGCTACATTTTCAAGGCTGAATCTCATTTAGTTGTTCTCCTCCCATATATTTAATTTGTAGAGGTTCTGCTTCTATGGCTGGTGAATTCCTTGTAACGAACCAAAATTTGCTGTGACTGTTTTTAAAAGCTGTTTCAAAATGCTTTTGCAAATATTTAGATAGGCATTTTTTCTCCTTTTGAACTCAAAAATATTCAAGGAAAGGGCTGTGTGAAAAATAATGCACATATGCTTTTACGGGGATGTGCTTACACTACGTGAGAGCTGTGGGTGGGCTTGAGGGACATTGGGAGAGGGGACACGCTGTGTGCACAAGCACCTGGGCACACCAGAGAGGAAGGGAATATCTAAAGGCAGTAACTAGGGGTGCACAGTTTCTAGGTAGCCCTTATGCTGAAATGTTTCAATATAAATGATTTGGGACCTGCCTGTAAACAATTCCCAGGGCAGAAGGAGGGCATGAGCTGCCATCCTCGTGGGCTGGGCACGCGGCACTGCAGTTAGTGGCCAAGTAGCAGCCGCACGGGTTGCTCTCTTTTGGAGCTTGAAAGCAATGTGTGCACTTGGCTCGCTGCTTCTGACCCGGTGAGACCCACGTGGGGTCCCTTTCTGCGTGCACACAACCCTTGCAGACTCGTTTTGTTTTCTGCAGTTTCTTTTGTCGTTGTTCTCTGTGCATGGCAAGTACTGCTGTGGCACTGTATGAAAGCAAATCTGTGTTATTTTCAGTTACTAAGAATTTTTTTAAATGTCAGTTCAGATTTTCCTCACTTTGCAGACACCAAAAAGCCATCTGGTCGCACTGTGAATCTTAGGAGGCACCATATCCTTAGGCAGTATTTTCTGAAATGTCTAAAGAGTTTGGTGTTTTATGTGTAGGTTTAATCGTTCGTTAACTTAGAGGAAAAAAATGACTAGGAGATAGCCAGGAAAGCCCCTCCAAAATACTGGGACAAACCTGGTGGCTTTCACAGTACTGTATGTTTGCTGTATTGCAGAATTAAGACTCTAGCAGCCACAAGATCCTGAAGGGTTCATTTACTTACAGTTTACATTTTCTTTTTTTTCTCACTGCAGGATCTGAAGAGGAGGTCCAGGATGTCCATGAACATTCAGTTTAATAAAAGACTCACTCATTTGCTCACTACAGAGACCTGGAATGGATAAAGACATTCGGAATACCAGCAGTAGTGGAGCTCACACCTTGCTCTCTGCACAGGCAATGTAATAAGTACATGGCCCACACCAAGATGCAAACCGCAAATAAGTAACATGATACTCCCTGTGGCCTCCACACTTGTTCCCACATTGCTGTGGTCACACAAACACAGTCATGTTTTCCAGGTCTCCCTCTTTTGAAGGCACAGACAGCCCATCTTCAGTTCATCTTCCAGCATCATCTGTTTGCAGGGCTTAGCTCACTCAAAGACTGGCATTGGGAGCCACAAGCTGGAAGGCTCACAGAGTGAGTGCAAGCTGCTGCCTTGGCTTGTTCATGCCATAGAAGGTATTGCTAAATACTTCCGAAAATGAGCAAGCCTTCAAGACCAAAAGCTCTAGAAATGGCTTTCTGTAGCCTGGCAGCTCCTGATTTCATTTCCTCACTTAGGTCAAAAGCCAAACTTCCTCATTTAACTTTTTCCACTCGTATTTCAGACAGAGGAACAAGCTATTTGTCATCTGTGCACTCACAGGCCTACCCTGCAGGGTGCTTTTTTCACTGTTCATTGGAAGCTAACAGCTCTCAGCACTTTCCATCACTTCACTGTCCCTCTGCTGAAACCATCTTGGCCACTTGCTGAGTTTTGCCAGCTGCAGGAGAGGCAAAGGCACAGGGACATTTCCAGGCAGGAGCAGGGCATCAGACCCTGCATTCCTCAGAATCCACCATCTCGCCTGGTAACGTGAACAAGTTTCTTGCTCATCCTTGAACTCCTCCATCCCCCCTCAAAACAGGTGTTGTGGCCAGCCCTGTTGTGAGCAACACATTTGTTAAGCGTGTCTCAAATCTGCGATAAGCCCATCACAGGCAGGAAATCCTTGTGTTCACATGGCTCCTGCTGCTTCTCTTCCTCTCTCATTGCTCAAACGCAGCAAAACATCATAGCAGAGCAGTGCCCCATCTGCCACCATCCCATCTTCTTATTTGTATGAGATGCTTTTAGAATGGTCTTGCAAAGTCATGGTTCAGAATACTTTTCTCCCTTTTCTAGCTTGTTTATGATGGAGAGAGAATGCTTGAGAAATTTCTAGGCTCTGGGTTTATTCACTTATTTTTATTCACTTATTATTCACTTATTTTTCCTTGTTTTTTTATCTTGGGAGCATCATTAGTTCTGATTTTTCCCATGTCTCATAATTTGGGGACATTCAACTAAAAGACTGGGAAATCCAAAACATGAAATCCAAAACATAAAATCCAAACAGCTTTCACAGTACAGGGAATTAGACTGTGGTCTTCATTGCCCAAAACACTAATGCAGACCAAAGAGTTAGCCAGATCACCATGCGGAGTGCACGTTACGTGGATAGCGAGACTATGCAGAGCTTTCAGATTTGCTGTTAAGGAAGTTCTTGCAAGAACACTGTGTTAGAGATTATGGTCATTTCTGACCATTTGAAACCCAGTGTGGGGACAGACTATCCCTCATCCGCTCTGTGACCAGCCCTTATATTTTCCTTCCACTATCTGCTTCTTCCCCAGGTTGACAGAGAACCCTGATTAGGTGCTGCCGCATCAGATTAGTCCCACCTCAGCCTTCCTTTGTATGTGCTAAAAGCTCTTTACAGATTAAGGTTGCTCCCTTTCAGCTTTAAAAAGGCATCGTTGCCTCAGTTGCCAATCAGTCACCAACATTCAACTATATTACTAAAAGTCAACCAATAACAGAATTTTAAACAAAACATTATTCCCCTCATAGTGTTCATTTTCTTGTCTCCTATGATGGAGTTATGCAGAACCTTTCAGCCTAAAGAGGAGCTGGATTTCTAACATAAAGGAATCTAGCATGTTCTATCTTAACCCTTGCAGGCTCTTCCTCTCTGTCTTACAGAGCAAGCGGAAGACACAAGCTCAGCTATTTTCTCCCTTGCAGGGAAGTCATTCTTAAACTAGAGGAAAAATCAGGAGCTGTGCATGTGGCATAGAGATAGTCTTAACCAGCTTGACCATCCTGGAGGGGCCAAAAGAGGCTTTACAGAGGGGAAGACCATGAGGCCCAGGAGCTCTCTGGCTCTCTCATGGTCCATGAAGTTTGGGCGTTCAGCTAAGATTCACTGTGCTCCCACTGGTTTCCTTGGGAGTTAAGAAGCCTGAGAGCCTCCACAGATGTATTTCAGTGCCTCAAAGAAGCTGGCACCCAGTTTGCAGTCTGAAAGTGCTCCTCGCTTCCCCTCCTCCTATGTAAAAAGGAGGGCTCTGTACTTGGCAGCAAGCCCAAGCTTCTTGGAGTTAGCGGTCAGGAATAAGGAACCCTTTCCACTCCCTACTGCAGTATTACTGGGCTGTGCAGGGCAATGCCCCATTCAAAGTGTTTTCATTTTCTGATTTTTTGCTGCTGCTACTTTTCATTTGGAAAACGGACATCCGGGACGCGGAGCGGCCTCCCCAGGGCTTGCTCAGCTGAACGGGAGTTTGCAGGTGCATCCAGGTGGGTTCTCAGATAGGAAGAGAGGGAAGAGCTCTTGGAAGCTCCTCCTCTGCAGCCTGCAATTCTTGGCCACCCAGAAGGGAAGTGAAGAAACGGTCTCTGAGAAAACGGGAGATGGTCCCTCTTGGTTTCAGCACCGCTCACATCTGTGAGCAGTAGTGTTGAGTGGTCAACGTCCTTGGGCTTGGCTGACAAATTTCTTCAGTATCACTGCAAAGCAAGAGCTCATTTTGCTTCCTTGGATCCAGGCAAAGCCGCAGGTGAAAACGTGAGGGAAGATAGAGCACCCTGAACTCTCTCCATACCCAAACCATCGCTCCTGCCCCAGAGACCACTTTCCTCCCAGGACCCTCAGCACCCCACGGACGGGTGACGGTGGGCAGGTGTCCAGGCTGGCCAGACCTCCTCAACGTGTGCTCAGAGCACTCTGCTCCTGCCTTTGCTAAAGTTCAGATCCTTTGGAAATGTGAATATAGGGATTTTTTTTCTATTTTATATTTTGTTTTGTTTTTGTTTTGCAGAGTATGTCCTGGCTCTTGGGGCTTGGGAAAAAAATTAAAACCCAAAAAAAAAAAAAAAAAAAAACAAAAAGGAGAGAAAAGAAAAGAAAAAAAAAGGAAGAATAGGTTTTATATATATGCAAAACTTGTATTTATGTCTGATAGAAACCAAGAAGTGTGAATATGCTGACATGCTCAGAAATATATTTATTTACTAATATATTTATCCATGTACCCGGCCTGCTTGTGTGTCTTCATTCCACCCGCAGCCACGAGGGGCGCCGCAGAAGGCGCCCCCGGCCCGGCCCGCGGGAACGGGCGAGCTGCGGGGTCCGCTTCGGGGTGCGGGGGGCGCTCAGACCCACCCCCGCCCGGCC
>VWPW01006683.1:149590-191439 GCA_013389825.1 Crypturellus undulatus | reverse complement strand
CCGCCCGGCTCCCGCGCTGCGCGCGTCGCTGCCGGGCGGAGGCGGCACCCCAGCAAGGCCCGGCCCTGCGCGGTCTCTGCGCCTGCGCGGCGGCGGCGGCCATGGCGCTGGAGACCGTCCCCAAGGACCTGCGGCACCTCCGCGCCTGCCTGCTCTGCTCCCTCGTCAAGGTGCGGCCCGGGCCTTGCGCTGCCCTCCCCGCCCGGGGCTCCCCCGGCCTCCCCTCCCGCCTCCCCGGCCTCCTCGGCCCGGCCTACCCTCCCCTCCCCTCCCGCGGTTGCCCCGGGCCACCCCGCGCTCCCTCCCGCCGGCCGGAGCCCCCTTCGCTCCCTTCCCTTTCCCGGCCCCCTCCCGGGCCGCTCGGCTCAGCGCGGTGCCTCCGTCCCTCGCAGACCATCGACCAGTTCGAGTACGATGGGTGCGACAACTGTGATGCCTACCTGCAGATGAAGGGCAACCGCGAGATGGTCTACGACTGCACCAGCTCCTCCTTCGATGGGTCAGTGGGATCCTGCTGCCCGCGACCTCTCTGCGGCACACCGGGCTCTCCTGGCCCCTCTCTGTGGCCCCTAGGCCATGGTGGGCCAGGACAGGTGCCCTCACCTCGATCTCTCCTGCAGGATCATCGCGATGATGAGCCCCGAGGACAGCTGGGTCTCCAAGTGGCAGCGAATCAGTGAGTGTTTCCCCTGGCTGCTCTAGGCCAGACCTGCTTTTGCTCTAGAAAACCCTTTTTGGAGGTTGTGGGGGGTGCTGTGCCAACCTGGCTGCTGCTGTGCGGAATAACTCGGTGTGTCCTTTTCCCCCAGGTAGCTTCAAGCCCGGGGTGTACGCGGTGTCCGTGACCGGCCGCCTGCCCCAAGGTAACGCTGCAGCCCAGAGAACAGGGAGGCTTCCTCCCACTGACAGCTGGGGGGTTATTCTGGGTAATGGGCAGGGGGGCATTAGCCAGTTACTGTCCTTGAGATGACAAAATTTAGTGTGCACCAGTGTATGCATAATGCATATATCGCACTGGCTCTGTGTCATATAATGAGGGCCTTGAGAGTCCGTTTGTGGTGACTGCACCCCTTTCTAGTTGAAGCGAACACTGTGATGAACAGAGCACGCGTCCTGCGGACGAGGAGGTGAGCGAGGTAATCCCTACAAGGAGATGTTGAATGGGAAGGGTAGTTGCAGGGGTTCTGTGGATAGGTTTTCCACTTCTGGTCATTCAGTGTCCGGCCCAACAGAAACAAAGATGAAATTACTGTGGCCAACAGCCACAGCTCCGTGCTGCCCTGTCCATAGGCCCAGAGCAGAATCCCAATCTCACACCTCTTCCCAAGCGCTCCACTCCCACATCCCCAGCCTGTGCGTGTATCTGAAATCCCAAGCCCCTTATTTTTGGCCTGAGCTCCACCAACTTTATCAAGGAAGGAGCTGGAGCATCATGATGAGCCTCGATGCCAAGGCCTGCTGGCCACAGCTTTGGACATGTCTGAAATAACTGGAGCGCAACCAATGACAGCGTGAACAGACACAGCTGCCGATGGAGTGCAGGGCAGTAAGGGAAGGGCATGTGGGAGATTCTGTTATTGGCCTTGCAATGAAAGAGAGGACGGAGAGTTTAAAGAGGACTGAGGAGTTCAGTGATCAGTCAGCTGCGCTCTCGGCCCTGGAAAGCTCTCATCTGGCTGTTCCTTGCCATGTGGCTGCAGAGTGCTCTTCTCCTAAAGCTTTTTTCTACCAAGAAAGTCACAAAAGTGATTGAAAGTTCTAATAAAATGCCTTAAGAGCTTGATCAGTTCAATACCATCGTAATATTCAAACAAATTCAAAAAAGAAAATAAATAACAATCCCACTTGGCTCACTTCTGAGGGGGAAAAAAAAAGAAGTTGGTATATAGGAGGTGAATCAAGGCATTTCAACTGGAAGAAAAAACATTCTTTACAGTGAAGCTGATACACTGTTAGAAGAAACTGAGAAGATTGTCCAGCTCTTGATTTCTGCAGCTGGAAGATATGTGGTTGTTGTGGATGCTTCCCGATCATCACGAACAGTAACTAGGAAGTTACTGCATAGTAACTAGGTGAGATGTACTGGTTTTACCAGAAGCGAGAAGGGATGGTTTAAGATGCATGGAGTGATTTGCCCTGTTCTAAAGTGTGAGGGACAATATTTCCCTGTCTTCCAGCTGTACCATGTGAAAATGCCTGCATGTGGCCACTGTAGACATGAGAGGCAGTTCTAGGTGTTTAAATGGATGGACAGAAATACCAGGCTTCTGGAGGGCTCCCTCTCAGAATGCTGAAATGTGTTTGTCTCCTTCCTGCAGGGATCGTCCGGGAGCTGAAGAGCCGTGGCGTGGCTTACAAGTCTCGAGACACGGCTATAAAAACCTAAGGGACCTCTGCGCTGCCCTGGGCTGTGCTGGATGGATGCACTGAAGGGGCAGCTAGACCACGGAGCGCTGTGCTCGAAGCTTTCAGCTGTAGTCTGTGGGTAGATGAGCATGGCCTTGGAGGGTGCTTGCTGGTTTGCTGGGTCAGCTCCTCTCACTCAGTACCTTTGGACTTTCCCATACTAATTTCTGCCCACAAACACAAATCCCATTCCAATTTGTGCCCAGAGAATAGATTTTTTTTTTTCTCTATGTCCTGATAGGAGCATGTAAGTTGATCAGGGAAAGAGGTTTTTAATAGTGCACAAACCTTTTGCTGTCAGCATGGGGAAGAGTAGAGATGGGACAGAGCTGTGTAAATACTTCAATAAACCATGCAAGCTGCTCAGTGCTGTGTCTCGTGTGTACTCAGCCTCCTGTTCCAACCACCACAGGAGGGATGAATAAACACCTTGGACGAACTGAGGTGTCCTTTGCTCTCAGAACAAGCAATGCCAAATCTCATTGCTGCATAGAAAGGTAAGACAATGTTAAATAATTCATGTGGCGGGAGTTCTAGAGGTCACAGTAGCCCACGCTCTGCTTTGCAGTCTGTAAAAGTTAGTTACCTTTGGAGCAGCCTTGAAGGACTTCGAATCGACCATTGATGGCCTCCAGTGGCAGCCAGAGCAAGAGGAAGCTGCAGCTTGGGGTGTTGGGAGGCAGCACTGGGCCCTGCAGTAGGGAGGGATGTGGTGTTGCTCCCACAAATGGGTAGAAACATGTCTTGTGTTCATGGAGTGTTTGCTAACACTGCATTTTATCATGTCCTCTGTGCACTTTATCATGGCTCTTCAGAGATTTGGTATCCTTTACTGATAATTCTTGCTTAGTTTAGTTCTGGTTCAGCAGTAGCTAGTGACCAAAAATCATGGCTTCTCCAAGGGCTGTCCAAGCAGAGTCTTGTATCAATAATATATCAATAAGCTTAATAAGCTGGGTTTTTTTTCTCTGACATGATCCATAGTTGAAAATCGAAGTTTTTGTTTTCTACAAGGAGCTCCTGGAAAACTGATAGAACCTGAAAGATTATTTCATTTGATTTAGGGCAAGGTGTCTGCAGTGAAGAGAATGAATTGCTGTTGGAGAGTGACCATGCTAAGCTACAAGGTATTGTTAGTGCTTTTTGGTTTCCTCCAATTTGTAGAGATCACCCAAAGAAAATCTCCCAGTGTTACAGGCCCCAGCACTACAGAGTGGCCGAGGAAAATCTCCCAGTTTGGTTTGTGAGCAGAAGTGCAGCTGGAGAGCTGCTTGTATGAGCGCAGTGGGGCTGAATGAGTCAAGGAGATGCTGCACAGAATGAGGATTTAACCCACATTTCTCTAGGGAACTCTGCCTTTGACACTGAAGTCAGAGCATTCAGTAGGCACAGCCTGGAACCAGATCTTGCAGCACAGGTTGTTCAGCTGTTGGTGGCTCCAGCAAACACTTCCACACGAGCAGCACCTTTTGTAGGAAGAGCTGCGAGCACTTTGTCCCAGCATGGCCTGTGGCCTCGTGGTTACAATGTTATCCAGGGAAGATGGAGCAGCAACTTTGGATCCTTGGGCAAAGCAGGTTGTCGAGCCTGGCTTTTGCACAGCCTTGGTTGATGTCCAAATCGCTAAGTTATCTGGTAACTGTGCTCCAGGCTTGCTTTGTTGCAGAGAATGGACAAGAGAGGCGCCTCAGAAAGGCCTAGTAGGTCAGGCCTTCCCTGAGGGTTAAGATTCTCAGGGAATTAAGAGAGTTAAGTGCTTGGCTATCTGGGCTCATGGGGGTGGTTTCAGACCAGCTGTGCAGTGAGAGTGACAGGGTGAGCCGGGATTCTGTCATGTTTTCCAGGATGAGTTTGTCTTGTACGGGTTTGTCCAGGAAAGATGGAATGAACATTGTCTCAGGTGTGGTGTGAGGTTAATGGCAACCGGCAAGGTTTAAATTCCATCTGGTTGGGAGTGATGTGCTGCTGGATGGGGGTTACTCCAGCTGAAGGGAGGCAGGTGTGGTCAAGGAGATTTTGTCTACAGCCAGTTCGGAGGGACCGTTATGCATGAGCTGGCTGGGAGGAAGGTGGGGAACGGCCGTCCGGGCTGTCCCCAGCCCTTGAGGCCATACTGTGCGGATGCCACGGGGTGGCAGCACGGCTTTGTGGAGCTGGGTTGGGGCCGGCCTGGTGATTGCCATGGCGAGAAGGGCATAAGTCAGGAGTTGAGCAACAGAGACCTGAGGCAGATCTCAGTTTTGCAGTATATCTCACAGCACATGTAATTTTCTTCCAGCTCTCTCAGTGCTGCAGCATAGGTGGCATTTCCCTTCCTGGCTTCAGGGTCGGGGATGAGCCTGCTGGATATGCTGCAGCGGGAGGCACAAGCAGCCCCCTGCCTCCAATCTGGGCTGCCTGATCTCACTGCCGCGTGAGGTGGAGACACTTCGCACGGGGCCCCAGGCAGCAGCGCTGGGCGCCGTTGCCAGTGAGGGGTCATGGCATGTGTGTGTGCAGCAGGGATCTGAGCGTGGCTCTGCCACCATGGTGTCACATCTCCTCCTTGGGAGGCTGCTTTCTGGCAGTAACTCCATCACTGTCTGGGTTTCAGAGCTTAATTTAGGAAGTGGCTCTGAGGGAAAAGCCTACACTGCCATTATGCTTTACAGGAAAGCAAGGCAGGTTGCAGGGGTCTCGCTTCTTGCTAGGAAGTGCAGCAGCTCTGGCTTACATAGAGTTAAGACAAGTGCAGGCTACAGTATAGAGGAATAGAGCTGAAAAGCTGAGGCAAACTGGCTGAGCACCTGTAGTCTTTGCAAGGAAATCCTGCCTGCAGCAGATCGCAGCGCTTTCAAGACTTGATGCCTCTCCTTGGGCTCACTTGGTGAGCTGCGAGCCTCCTCGCCGCTGCTTTGCTCACTCGCCCACGCGCACACCACAGCTCCAGCCCACGCCACCCAAGTGATTCACTGCTCCCAGGCTGCTTGAGCTGAGGATTGGACCCAGAATGAGCTTTTCGCTTAGATTCCCCCGCCAGAGATGCTGGGGGGTTGTAGCAAAGGCAAATGGATACGCAGAACTTCATTTGCTGAGAAAAGTAGGGCATGGAGATTTCACTATGAAGAAAGCTGAGGAAAAATGTGCACAGCAGCAGCAGCAGCAGCCTGGGCTGTAATTGGAAGAGAAAGCGTCAACCGAGCAGGAAGCTTTAGATCTGAGTCAGTTTAAGACAGCTCCTCCCCTTGCAGCAAACGATGCTCAGCCAGGCCTGAAGTCTGTAGGTTTGGCATGGGAAGTTGCCTGGCTGCTCCTGGACACCTCTCAGCAGAGTCTACCCTGGAGGCTGGAGGTGGTGGGCTGGGAGCCCCCAGGCTGCTGGGGCAGGAAGTCTGAGCGAGTTGATTTTTTTTTTTTTTTTTTTTTTTCCGTGCGGGTTTTGAGAACTGATACCCAGCTCTCCCTCTGGGCGAGAAAAGTGACTTTCCAAAACCGCAGAGCACACGGGGTTTCTACGTGCAGCAGCTGCTGGCTGCTCTGGGAAATGCCCGGCCGAGCAGTCGCAGCGCACGGGGGGCCCCCTCGCACCACCCACGCCGGTGTGGGTGCTCTGCCGCCCACGCACGCGGCTCCACGCCGCACCGCCCTGCCTGCAGCGCCCTGCCAGAGCCCCTGGCTGGGGTCTCTGTCGAGAGTCTCGTGGTGTCTGCTCAAGCTGGGCCTGCGCTAGTAACTGCAGAGGAAGGGGCTGTAGGAGGGTGCGTTGCAGTGAGGTGTGCTCAGCTGCAGGACTAGGGTAAGGGGGCTTTAGGCGAGGCAGGGGTGAGAGCCTCCACCTTCTGCCTTCCAATTTTGTTCCCGTATATGCTCTGTATACCCCAAAGCAGCCTCTCTGGTTGTCACGCTCACACTTGTGCTAAGACTGGGTAGCCAGTAGAGAAGGGTGCTGCTTGGAGCTCGCTGCAGCTGGCTCCAATGTCACGTTGCCCTAAAACCGTTTTCACCTGCTGCCTCTCTGGCTTCCCTTCCGCACTCAGACTTTCTTGGGTGACTTACAGCCATCCCTGTGTTCCTGGGGGCCTTTGGAGTGGCTTGCTGGAAGCAAGTGGATTAACACAGACGCCGCTTACTGTGTAGAGTGTGGTCTGGCTTGGTGGTAGGTGCAACAGAGGAAAATAATAAAATAATAAAAACATTTTCTTTGGCAAATGATAACACAGAAAGTGGCTTAAGCAAGTACGGGATGATGGCCAGAGTTAGCCTGCTGGGCCTGCCTGCCTGGGGCGAGTGTGGTACAGGTATTAAAACGGGAATAGAAAAATAAAGCATGAGGAGAAGGCCTGGAGCTGAGGAGCGGACCTATTCTACCCATCATCTCTGAGTCAGAGCAGGTTCGTAGAAGTCAGCAAGGAGCTGGTGCCTGATGTGGTGAGGAAAGGAGGGCACTCGTCAGCGGCTTCTCATGGCAGCGGTTTGAGTGCTGCAGAGGGAGGGGATTTGCATTTTGAGAACTGGTGAGGTTACAGTAACTCACATAAGGGACTGGGGTGGAGGTTTCGCAGGTGAGTGGTAGAAACGAGGCAGAGCCTCCATGTCCTCAGTTCAAAATGGTTCCCAGCAAGGCAAAGATAGAGCAGGGCCACGAAGAGCTTGGCCATGTTCCTCATTGTAGCAGAGGCTTCCTGCAGGGAGAATGGAAGCCCTGGTCCGCCGCAGAGGTTGCCTGCATGGAGAGCGAGGCACATCTTGGATATTCGCCCCTCATAAAATTCAGAGGGAAGGAGGGGTTCTGCTTTGGGAAACAGGTCTTCAGCAGAGATGTGGACTGGCGAACTATCAGTCTAAGTGCCTGAAAGACAGCCTGAAAAGGGCATGCACAGAAGTGTTTGCCACTCCATGAACGGCCCGCGTTTCTCTGCCCAGCACCGTCTGCAGGGAGGCTTTCAGCTGCTTCGTGGTGCACATGAAACCCAACCAGTCTGTCTCGAGATGTGGTTTTGGTGGCCAGAAGGATGAGAGGAGCAGGTGGAGGGTCTCAAACGTCTTCTGTGCAGGAGACTTTTGCCTCTCCATTCTTTTTTTAAAGCTGTACACTATGACAAGGGGTACACACAAGATGGTGGAGTGGAGGGGGGTGTTACCCCTCCTGTGCTGCTGGTTTCTGGGAGTGCTGCAGGGAACTGTTTCCTTAGGGGAAATGGCAAAGCAAGAGCTCCAGTGCTACCACTTCCCACACTTGGCTCCCACAAGGAAAGCTGAAATCACAGAAGGCATTTGAAGTCATGGCACACTACTAGCCTCCAGTTTTCCTGGGCTTCCTGCCACATCCTTGTGGCTTTTCTGCCCCGGTCCTGAACCTATCTCTGCTCATCTGGTGTGCGCACGGTTGCATGTCCTCTCAGTTATTTAGCATCTTGTGTCTCTGGTCACAGACTCCATGTTCTGCCATCTGCCAGGCTTACAGGGCCTCTTTGGTAGCTGTCCTCCAACTTCCCCTTGCCTCTGTCCCCAGGTTCTCTCCTTGCTTTTTCCCCACCCAAAGGTGGGACACCTGAAACTCCCTTGCTTCCCGTTCTTGACTGGACTTGCATCACCCAGGATGTTCCTGAAACATTAGTTGGACTGAAAAGTGCATTTTGTCCGTCCTGGGGACATTGTCCTTCTTCACATGTTATTGCCAAAGAGCTTGGAGTCAACGGGCAGAGGCAGAGGCTGGACCTTAGAGCAGGTGATGAGCAAGAACATGACACGTGCTTCTCTCTCTCCTCCAGAAGGTCAACAAGCACCAGAAGGGCCTGAAAACCTCAACCTCCATTTGTGGTGCCAAGCAGGGTGGCAGCATGCTGGGCTGGCAGCAGGACCAGGTCCCTTGGGCAGGCTGGGAACTCTACTACCGCTGTCCCAGCAGCAGCCTGACCTACGTGTCATTCATGGCTGCCAAGGCCAAGTAGGGGGGAGATGCTTCATGGCAGCCCCGCGGGCCTGTACCCACCTGTCCTGGCACCGATGCTGCTCACAGATGCCCAGCTCTTCCCATGCCTCGTCTGCGGGGAGACCTGGGGAGGGAGAGGCTGACCCCATGGAGCTGCTGCGCTCAGCCCTGGCACATCCCACGCCATTTCCTCCTCTCCCGGGACGCCGCAGGAGGGCTGGGAGTCCTTCCAGCGACCACCTCCTGCCTCTCTGTGCGAGGTGCTGGGCCACCCTGGTGGTCCCTTGTACCAGAGGGTGCCAGGAGCTCTGACACCGTCCTTGCCTTGACGCGGTGCCGGGCGGCAGGGCTCCCCCAGGCCCGTCCCTGGGCTGGGCCAAGTAGCCATCGCGATGTCGCCCCAACTTGCAGCCCGTCCCTTGGGCCAAGGGGGGAGATTGGGGCACAGCGGCCGGGACGGAGCTGAGCAGGGGGCGTGGGTGGCCGCTACGGCTGAGGGAGCCCAGGCGCCGCCACTGCCGCTTCCCTTCCCCCACCTGCGCAGGCCGGTTGCAGCAGGTGACATGGAAAATGACGGGGCACTTTGTGCCGGAGACAGCACAATGGCCCTGCACCCGCCATTGGTGCAGCAGGGCCGCGATTTGTCTATATATGGGCAAAGCGAGGCGCTGCGTTAACCCTTGTGTCTCCTGCACGTCCGCTCCGCTCCTCACTTCAGCTTTTTGAGGTTTTCCTTCGCACTCTCATTTGCCTCGGGGCCGTGGCCTCTCTCGCTCGGCAGTTTCTGGTTGACTCACTTTGTAACGGCCTCCTTCTCATCCCGGCCGCCCTTGGCAAGCAGGATGCGGCGCTTTGGCGGGGGCTGGCAGCGCCAGGGCCGCACACGCGGCCGAGGGAGCACAATGGCGGTGCTGAGGCCCCGCAAGCTTGGCCCGGTCCTGCAGGGGTCGGAGGAGGACCCGGTGGCCTCGCGAGGGAAACGCAGCTCGAGCCGCCCTCTTGCACGAAGCCAGGAGCCACATGACCACATGAGGACATGGCCTGGGGGCTGCTTCTGGAGCTCTGCTTGGCCGGATCTGGCAGGATCTGGTCTTGGGTCCCCGCTTGCATGGGCATGGCAGCCTTCCCTGTGCTCTCCAGGAGCGTCATCATATCAGTCCCTGCACGCGGCCGCCTTCCCATCTTTACTTTTTTCTCATATCCTCCCCTTGCCAAGGTAATCAGGGAGGTGGGGACCGGCTAGCTTTGCTCATCTTGGAGCTTTTGCTCCCAGTCACTCTCGTTCTGAGAGGTGAGATGGAAGTTCCTGTTAGAAATGCAGTCATTAGGCTTCAGCATTAACAACGGCATATGTGTGGCTCTATCAGAGTCTGGCAGATGTTGCTGAAGGATGTCCAAGAGATGATCCCAGGGGTGACCAGCTCGGTGCTGCGGGAGCTGGGGCTATGGAGCAGCGGCTGTGACCCAGGCACCTGATTTCCCAGTGGCCCCAGGGCCACAGAGTGGAATTCGGGGAGGCCTAGGCAAGATCACCCGCTTCTCCTCTAATGCGGCTCTCGAGCCCCTGGGGCAACGTGGTCCAGCAGCCTGGAGCAGCCCTGCTCCAGCCCCTGGCCTCCCCTGGGGGTGCACCCTGCTTGGGTCAGCAATGGGGACATCTTGTGTGGGCCAGGGGTGCCCTGCAGCAGCAGAGAGGCTGCGGGATGGGTGGGAGGACCCGGGCCGTTTGGGACCCAACCCCAGTGCCTGTCGCCATGGGGGCCTGCGCAGGGGGCCCTGCCCCGGCAGGGGCTCTGCTCCTTTAAACGCAGCCAGTGGGTGAAGGCAGCTGGCCGGGACTGCCACTTCCCCTGCTGTGCCGCGAGACCCGCGACCGCAGGCGAGGAGGGGAAGTTGCTGCAAGGCGTGATAAGAAATATCAGCGCTTTCGCAGCGCGCTGGCTGCGCGACCCGACAAGCTCCCTTCCCCCTCTGCGCCTGGGGCCCGGCGCAGGCGGCCACCGGCGCCTCTTGCTGCCCTGCGCTCCCAGATACAGTGAGCGTTACTGGAAAAGCACCGGCCCATGACCCCAGCAGGGCAGCGGGAGCGGGGCCCTCCACGCCACGGGTGGCTGGTGGCATCCCTGGGCCTGGCCTTCAGTCCTCAGGAAGGAGCTAAAGCCGGGAAGTGCCTCGGGGCACGTGTCCAGTCCATCCGGAGCAAGGCTGCTTGGGACCCCTCAGAGCCGGTGGCCAGGGAGGGCAATCAAGGGGAGTAGTGCCAGGCTCGGCTGGTTTTGCTGGAGCTCAAGCAAAGAGCAGCAGGTCGCAGCAGTTACGGAGCAGGGAGCTGCGCCTTGGGAGCAGGGAGGCCTGCGCCCAGCACCCTGCAGGCAGCTTGTGAGTCCCTGAGCACCCAAGGAGGTGCCGGGCTGTTTGGCAAGGTTGGGAGAGGGGCCATGAGAGAGTTGGGGTCTGGAGACTCTCACGAAGTTGCACAGGGAGGAACTCAAGCGTTACAACTCTCCTCCCAACCGCCTTCCAAAGTCACAGTGATCTCTGCCGTTAAGGAGCTATTTTGGCCATGCGTGCTGAGCGCAAAGGGAACAGTGATCTGGGGACACAGACTAGGTTAGAAACTCCCGCAGCCTCCCTTACGGGACAGTAAAATTAACCAATGACTGGGGGATGTGGTAAGTTCATCATCAGTTGTAGACTTTCAGACCTCCCCGCTGGAGCCTAAGAAACCAGATCTGATTTCCTCCTTTTTTTTTTTTATTTTATTTTTGAGAAACAGAGAAGGAGGTGGCTGCCTGGCAGAAGGAAACTGGCTCAAGACACCAGAAACTGCCGTGTCCCCCCTCGCTGCGCTCTGCCCGCGGGAGCGGGGAAAGGGGAAGCGCGTCGCCTCCCCCACTTCCTCCGGGCCCGGCCTGCCGGGAAGTCAGGCTGCGCGACAAGCACTGCCCATCCCCGCCTGGACACAGATCCCATCCCGTGGGCTGGTAGCGCCCGTCACAGCGCAGTGCTGCAGCACCGAGCTCAGCCAGGGAGCAGATGCCCGCGTGATTTTTCCCAAGCTCACAAGCACCATCTCGGGCTGGAGGGTGGCCCGGCTCCTGCCCTTTGCTGCTGCTGTTGGATGTTGCATGGAGAGGTTCTGCACCACGGTGCTGCTCCCTGAGCAAGGCTGCAAGGCAGCTTGGAAGTGGTGAGGGCACCAGCCGGTCTCTGCTCCGCTTGCAGGGTTGATCCAAGCCTTCAGTGCTGCCCTGCTCACCAGCTCCCCTCTCCTGGCTGCAATTCCTGGATCTGCCCTGGGTCCAGGTTTTTCCCTGGGTGTGAACACCAGAATCATGCCCAGCACCATGCCCTCTCCTGACCACTAGCTCTCCCCACAACAAAATGCTCTCTGCCAGCCCCAGTGCATTCACTCCCAGATGCCAGCACTATAAAACACACCTCCATCTTCACATGGCAAGCTGAGCTGGTGCTGTGACCTGATTGTGTATGGCCCTATGCAGAAGAAAGCTCCAGTGACCAGCTCTACTCTGCCCTGTCTGCAGTGGGATGGGGAAGCCCTTCCTCCAAAGCAGCAAATTTCTTCATGGCAATGGTACCCTGAAGGGTTTCTCTGTTTAATTCTTGCTTTAAAATGACTCCTCCAGCCATTGGCTCATCCGGTTTCCTGTCCCTGAGCTCTCACATGAGGGGTCTCAGTCCACAACACGCACTATGTTGTCTGAAGGCATCTCCCCAGAGCCTTGCACTGCAATTAGAGTTGACTGGACTTGTTCTCACTAAGGTCTGGCTTGTCAAAGTGGCCTAAACTCCCTTCACTGCCTGCCTCCTAGCCCAGTCCTGGGCAGAGGCAGGCTTGTAGTTTGAGCAAGGTTTGCTGCAAGGAGCATGGTGCTGACTCCTATGCTAATATATGCCACGTGAAAAGCCTCTCACTAACACCTCTGTGACCAAAACTTGCCCCAGAGAAATGGCTCTCCCTAGGGTCTGCAGGGCTCATCTATGGGTAGGGGTAACAACCTGCTCCCACCCAAAAGGTTATTTCAAGCGTTTCAGGTGTCCCTGGGAGTTAGGATGCCAGCAGGGTCATAGGATCATTCAGCCTGGGAAGGACCTCCTGAGGTCCTCCTTCAGGAGATCAGGAGATATCTAGCCCAGCCTCGTGCAAAGCAGGGTCAGCTACACAGGTGGGCGGCTTCCATGGCTAGCTGGGAAGTGCTCACCCCATGGCTGTGGCGAGGAAGATGCTGCCGCAGCTCTAATCTGTGCCTGCTGTCACACAACCCCTGTAGACTATGAGGCCATCACAAACATCCACCCAGATTTCCCCATAAAAAATGCTGGAGAGCCACCAAAGACAGAGCAAAGGACAGAGCTGCCTGGCTCTGTGCCTGGTTGTCTGTGCAAGAGCAAGGCTGCGTCTACAGCCCTGGAGCCACCCTGAGCCTTGGGGACCATTGCAGTAAGGGATGGAGCCTGGCACAGGGCCAGCGTGGGCGGGCAACACACCAGCACATTTTGTAGCACGGATTGGACCCGCAGGCGTAAATGAGGCGAGGAGCAGAGGCTGGAGGGCAGAGGATCACCGTGCTTTAAAGCACCCAGGAGTCCTGCAGGGAGCATGTGAGGGTGACTCATTAGGTGGCGGTTCCCCCACCAGCGCCAGTGGGAGGCAGGAGGCCCAGCCCCAGCTCCAGTGCATGCCGATTTACACATGCAAAGCGCAACATCTCCCCAGGGAGCCACTGAGAGCTGTCCCTGCCACTGGCCGCAGGGCCTGCCCTTCTTGAGCTCGCCCCGAGGAAGGCCTCCAGCAGCGCCTTCTCCTGCAAGTGTCACTTCAGCATGCTGGAGGCACCGGGATGGCATCTCCTCTCAAGCACCAAGACGTGGAGACTCCCAGGCCAATGGACATGACTGCTCCACCAGTCGGTGAATGTGCCTGGTGTCTAGCTAAACTCTTTGAGTAGTTTTTACCTCCATTTGGGGATCATTCCATGACAAATTCCCTATCTGAGCACACTCATTCTACCAGTTCTAATCAGAATATACTTTGTTCATGCAAGCCCACACTGTCAAATCACTTTGGGTTGTCCTGTTGCCCTAATATTTAGTCACTGCTGCATCTTTACCTTCTCCAAATGTCACCTTTCATATTTTCATCCAGATTACCAATGCTGGCCTAAAAAGAGCTCTCTGCAGAGCTTCGTGAAGATCATGCCACGGGCCGATGGTTTCTCATTTACAGTCCCTTTTTGAGATCAATCTGGCAGTTTTTAATCTAGTTTAATGGATCGTTTCATTCAGCATTCAGTGACCTCCCTCAGCTCTGTCACTGATGCAGGGCACGTAGTCACTGCTCCCGCTGCGCGGCACTCGGCTGCTGTGAGGGAAGGAGAGCAGGGCCTGATGGTATAATCTATTTGCTCTTTACTGCAAATATCAGCAAGAGTGCAAAACTGTGGTTGGTTTGGAGATGCCTTTCATGATACAGGATACTAGCTAGAAAACTCAGCCACATATTTCACTGGCTCTCCGGCAGACAGTAACACCTGGCCCTGAGTGCCCCAGCTCGCTAACCAGCCATGCAAGGTCGTGCTCCCCCACTGGCTCTGCAAACCCACCTTTCATTTTATTTTTGGGGGTCCTCTTGTTCCCTTGGCCGTTATGGCTTCCTTTGGGAAGTATTCGAAAAGCACAGGGAGAGACACGGAGGTTTCTTGTGCAACGAGTTTCCTAAAGGGCAGGATTAGGCCTTGCATCCTCCGCTGCTGAAAGCCTGCTCCACCTCGTGTTCCCACTTCACTACTGCTGCAGCACTGAATCCTGCGGGATCGCGATCGCTAAGGGCTGCTGCCGCCCTCTGTAACCTCTCTAGGGTTTTGCTGCCACCCTCCTTGTTCGGGAAACATCTCATCCCCCAGGCAAGGAAGAGGGTAGAGGTGAGAGGCCTGCTCAAATCGCCACGCAGGGCAGCCTCCAGGCCGCACAGCCCCGTTCTCTATTCTGATGAAATCCCACAACCATGGCACGGCTGGGGGGAGGAATTTGGTTACTGCACTGGGTGAAAACAGACTCTTTTTTTGCACAAACATGTTTGTCGCTCGGAATAGCAAAGCTCAGAGGAGCGTAACTGGCTTGTTCTGCAAGAGCGTCTCTTGCTTCCTGTGCGCCTTTCTGCAGCGGCAGCAGCATCGCCGTGTTGTCGGTTTTGAACACGCTGCGGTCAGACTGCTGGGGTGTCGCTGGGTGGGACAGCTACACAGTTATCTCCTGAGCAGCTACGGCTCTTCCTGTGGTTGAGGCCACGTGGGCAGGATGGGGTTAAAAGCCGGCGCGCTCTCCGGAGGGGTCCACTCCTCCCCAGCCACCTCCAGCCCCGCAGGCTGCACCCACAGCAGCTCTGCCACCAAGCCCCGGCCACATGGGCCAGCTTCGCCCAGCCTGGCTCGGCAGGCGCCAGCAGGAACCGGGTAATGTATTTCCCGCTCTCCAGAGGAGCCACTCGCCCGGGAGCAGCACCGACGCTTTGGGAGAGCAGCTCCGCACCGGCACCTGTGCAGGCTGACACGTGGGCAAGTGGCCCCAGCGGGGTGGGTGCCGGGAAAGGGGTGCACATGACCCCGGCTGCCCGGGAAGCAGGGGCTGCCTCGTCGCAGCAGAGCCGCCGGTGCCTCGTGCAGCTGCTGCCACACGCTGCTCCCACTGCCGGGGGCAGAGAGCGCCAAGGCCCAGCCGCGTGCGGGCAGGCCCAGGTAAGGGCAGGATATGGGGGCAGGCCGGCCGTGGGTCCCCACTGCCACTTGGGCTTGGCAGTGGAAGGGGAAGGACGTTGCACTGCCGGGCACGCAGATGGGAGGGCGGGAAGTACCGAAAGCAGAAGTGCCGTGGTGGGTTTCGCATCGCCGTGGCTGGCGCCAAGCAGAGGCCAGTGCTGGGGCCCGGCTCTGCGCGTGTGGGGAGCAGGTGAGCGCGGACGCGGGACATGCATGACCATCCGGCACGGCCCCGCGCGTACACCATGGAGCTCCAGCCTCTGCCTCAGCTGCGGCGCCGACCCCACGTGGGACACGGGGACAGTGGGGGTGAGCGCTACCATCAAGCTTCGCTTGGTCTTGGCGCGTGGGGCCTCGGAGATGTCCCTCTTGCCACGGGGTATCAAAAATATCTCCATGGGTCAGCAGCAGGGGGGCCCGTGGGAGGACCCTGGCCCATAGTGCTCCCACAGGCTCCGGGACAGGGTGCAGGGCAGAGTTCTTGCGGGACGTGTGGACTCCCCTGTCTAGGTGGGGTTCCCCTGCCTGGGTGTAAAGAAGGGGACCCCCTGTGAGTGTGCTGGGAAGTGAGGGGTGAAGATGGGGTTTGAGGTGAGGGTCACCCTTGGCAAGGACAAGGTGAGGGGTTCACAAGTGACCCAGAAGGTGTTTGGGCAGGTTCCCCTCCACATGGAGACAAGTCAAGAAGGTCTGTAGTGTTTGGGACCGCACTGAGGGAGGTGGGGTTGTCCATGGCAGGGACAGGGCAAGGGGGTGCCCCATGACCGTGGTGATGTTTGATGCGGGCTCCACCTGGTGAGTACAAGGTGGAGGGAGGGTCTCGGTGACAGAGATGGCATTTAGGTGACCTCCCCTTCACGGGGACAAGGCAAGGTGACCTCCATGACCAAGATAGGATTTGAGGAGGCAGTGATGGGTTTTCAAGCAAGGTTCCCCATCGGAGACCAGGCAAGAAGGTCTGCTGTGACTGGGGTGGAGTCTGGGGGTGTTTGGGCTTTGAGCGGCCCCCCCTCCCCCCTGCCCCCAACAGGGGGAAGTAAAAGGGTCTTCCCCTGTGCTCTTCATGGGTCTTGAGGGGGATGTCCGCCTGTGGAAACAGCGAGCAAGAGTCCCCCATGATCAGAAAGGGGTTTGCAGTGGGGTCCTTCTCTTGGGGACAAGGCGAAGGGGTCTCCTGTGTCTGTGATGGTGTATGAGGTGGGTTTCCCCCAGGGCAGGACATGGTGCGGGAGGCCCCTTTGCCTGGGATGGAGTTTGCAAAGGTCCCTCTGCCATGGGGACAAGATGAAGGGGGTCCCCTGAGCCAAGGATGGGTATGGGGGTCTCCCCTGAAGTGTGAGTTGGGCTCTGGTGGGGCCGCATCTCTGTCCCCATGGACTGTGCCAGCTTTGCAGTTTGTGCCTGCTTCCCTGGCTGGGGCCATCTGCCCCAAATGGCAGCAACAGGGCGGCCACGTGGCCGGGTTGCATGGGATGGGGGAGGCGCTTCCCCAACCCCGTCGCGAGCCGCATCGGCCGAAGAGACTCCCGCGCCGCAGAGAGGAGAGCCAGCACCGACTGAGAGACAGTGCAGTCACCCATAAAGTAGAAAGCACTACTAAACAGCACTGCAGGGTGTAGTGTTTCCTACTTTATGGATGAGTGTACTGTGGGCTACGGAGAAGAGAGCACTGCCGACAGCGAGCCGCCTGCGCGCCAGTGCCCTGCGCAGCAGCAGCGCCATGACCTGCATGCCTGTCCCAAGCTATGCGCGTCTGGGAGCAGAGGGCAGCCTGGTCCCGGGTTACTTGAGGGTGCCCGGGCCTCCACGCTCGGCCGCTCTGTCTCTGCAGGCAGCGCCGCTCGGCGAAGCACGGGATCCGCGGCTATGTGTCCCGCGGTCACCGATGCAGCAGTGACCCTGGGGAGCCCATGAGCGCTGGGGAGGGAGGCAGGTATTCCAAAGGGGCTGAGACAACTCTCAGACCCTGCTCACCCTCTGGCACTCGCAGTCCAGGATGCCCAGGACTGGTCGTTCTGGGAAGAGGGGTTCACACGCCTGCACGTGGCCGTGCCCACGTGGCACTAGCCTCCTGCGGAGCCACAGAGGGGCTCGTCGGTGCCAGAGCAAGCACAGTGCTTGCAGCAAGGCTTGCAGGTAGGTAGAAAAGCCTCTGGTCCCCATTTTTTCTCCATCTTGTTGTAGCCACAAGACAAGTTCCTGCTGAGCAGGGCACACCACATCGTGGTGGCCACGTGCAGACAGCAGAGACTTGGGAGGTTTCCAAGGCAGCGGTGGGTGGCTGGGGGCACTTGCACGGCCTCACATTGTTGTATGATTTCGTAGTGCATGGGAGTGAGGGGCTGAGGAATAAAACTCTTTCAGCACCAACTTGTGGACTTTTCTTTATTATATCCCTGGCAAACACAAAAGCTGCAAGAAGATGATTTTAAGACACCAGGGCCCAGCAGGGCTTTCCAGTGCGGGGAGGCACTGCGGCTTTGCACGGTGCTGGATGCTGTGTTTGAAGCCTCTTGGGGCTCTTGGAGGCAGGAAAGAGGCTTTAGAAATGACTTAAGCAGCAAATCTCAGCACACTGGTATGGGGCGCTCGGCTTTGATCCCGCCTGTCTTTCAGGAAATGCTTCCTTGGCTCCCTATGGGAGCTGCCTTGTCTCGCTGGTTGCTTGATGGCATTTACAAGGCCATGGTAAGGGAAAGTGATGCTTCAGTGTTCACTGTCCAGCTCCCCGCATTGATCCCAGTGCACCTGCCCCTTCCTCGCTGTGAGCAAACATCCTCTAAGGGACTCGGTAGGAGGGGCCCCACCACACAGAACAGCACTGCATACACATGGTTTCAGCCCCAAAGGTCCTGGCCTTTCAAAGGACCTCCTAAAAACAGGAGAAATACGTTATCAAAGTAAATATAGTTTTTGTTGTTTATTGAACCCAAATTTTAATGGAAAAGCTTCCACTTTTTTGAGAAGTTTGTGCGCTGGAACATTTGTGGATGTGCCTGTTGAAGCCAGGAT
This sequence comes from Crypturellus undulatus, assembly GCA_013389825.1. Lineage (NCBI taxonomy): Eukaryota > Metazoa > Chordata > Aves > Tinamiformes > Tinamidae > Crypturellus > Crypturellus undulatus. The sequence continues at coordinate 173,334 of VWPW01006683.1, read as the reverse complement.
ATTTTCTTTCACTTTGTTCTTTTTTTCTTTTTTTCCTCCCCAGTGGCCAGAAGGGCCTGGAGTGTTTTGCTTTCATTTTGCTGTTCCAGCTTCCCAAAGTTCTCCAGCTTTGTAAATATTTGAAAGGGATACAGAGGGAAAAAGCCAAATCAAAGCTGTCCTCATGGCCACTGGGAGGCAACTTTCCAAGTGGGAGGGCCATACTGCCTCCGCAAGCAGTCAACGTGCTCAGCACTGAGCGGCTTTCACTTTGGTGGGGTGCTGCAAAGGAAAATAAAGGCAAGAGAGGGGAAAAAAAAAAGCTTCAACAATTCCAGTGCGCAAATGTTTTCAAAGTTCAAGCTTATAATAATCAATGATGTCAACTGTTGAATTATTAGGAATTATGAATATTGACTGCTTACAACTGAGGCATATTATGGTTCTGAATATTACAACCATTCAATATTCATTCCTCTAAGCAACGTTTGGAAATGTGTTTCTTGCTGAAAGCAGCACAACTGAAAATGCTACTTCTTTAAAAAAAAAAAAAAAAAAAAAAAAAGGCAGTTCCTTTTTTTAGTGCCCTCTGTGTATTGAAAGCATTTTGACAGGTTCCTGCAAGGAAATGTGTTCTTTCCTTATTGGGGTGAACTCTTGATCCTGGCAGTACTTGACTCATTTAGTCCTGCCCCTGTGCAGCCCCCCAGCCCTGGCTGCACTGACGCAGCTCCGTCCTCGTCCTCTTCCCTGTTGCTTTCTAGCACTAAGGGCAGCGGGAAGCTCCTTCGCCCAGTTGCTTTCCAGACCCTGAGGAAATGCCCCACACAGTGCAGGTGCTTAGTTTGCTTTTGCCGCAGGACTCCTCTGGCTCCTGCTGCTCTGCCCGCCACCACAGAGGATGTGGGCACCTATCCCAGCACGTGTGCAACTGTGCGTGCACCCACTCGTGTGTTCATGCAGTGGAGTGCTGTGTCTGGGGCTGCACTGTGATGCCAACACCGACCTGAGTCGGCTTCTCACATCCTCCTCTATACAGGGTTATATTTAACTGGGCCTCAGTCCCTGCACTCTTCCTCAGCGCAGCCCCACAGGTGGGAAGGAGAAGTTGGGAGTCGGGAGCGCTCCCAACACAGCCATGCCTGTGCGGCCAGCCGGCTCCGAACCTGGCTTCTTGTGCTTGCTGGATGTATAGACGCTCACACACACACACAGGGCTGTCTGCAAGGTGCACGGGGGCAAGCACGCTTACGCTACGCATTCTGCAGATGTCCAGAGATGCTCACATACTCTAGCCCCTGCGTTGGAGATGCAGGTGCACAGCAGAAGAGCTGCCATGCTGGCCCCGCACTGCTGTGTGCCTGTGTGCAGGGGTTGCTACATGCATGCGATACACGTTTGTCACATGAGGATGCAGCACGTCCTACATGGCTCTGCAGCACAGCAGCCGTAGACCTGAGCTGCAATAGCAGATGTTCATCTCTGTAGGCTGCAGCGTGGGCCTTGTGTGGTGTGAGCAGGAGGGATTGTTTCTATGGGACTGAGGACTGTCCCTAAGCGACCACATGAAGGGAAGGGGGAAATGGATCGGCACTGGCCAGTTGCCTTGGTCTGGAGGTGCCTGCGAGTGTTGATGCTGCAGCTGCTGTCCCAGGCTGCTCACTCTCAAGCCTGCTTCCCCAGGTGAGACCTCAGTGAGCCACAGTATCTCACACAAACCCTTCCTGGCCCCCACAGACACCATCCCCAGAGTCAAAAGAGAACAGGACAAGGCCCTGAAGACACTGATTGGTGCTAATTGCCCTGAGCAGCTTCACCCAGGGCCCCCATCCACCTGAAGCTCCATAAGCTCAGCCCTGGGCTTCTTCCCTTTCCCTTGGTCAGGGAGGGTCCAGGGCAGTCCTGTTCTCACTGCTCCCTGCTGACAGGATGCTCTCCTATGTAAGTACTTTAAACGCTTTCTTTTCCCCCCTCTCCCTGGTCCTGGGGTCTTGCCTGTGTGCAGAGGGCTTCAAGGATTGTCTCAGAATGTGTTTTGGCCCTTTTGACCTAGGGCCCCTCAGCAGATGCTTGGGTGAATAGGAGGAGCAGGGACTCTTTTAGTATGTACTAGATTTCTTGTGAAGGCGGGAATGCAAAGCTCAGGGGGCTCCTGAGCCAGTGTGCTCCTTTAACAGGAGATTTATGGTTGTGGGGAGGTGTTGGCATCCTGGACATTCATGGCCTCCACCTCACTTGAGCAGGAATTCCTGGAGGAATGTGGAAAGCCAAAAAAGGTGTATGGGTCAATCCAGGGAGTGGTTTGCAGGCCCTTCTGCTCGAGGCCAAGATAGGTAGTGTTAGGGAGACTCTGGTGCTACGTGACTACGCACCTCCTCCTACCACGAGCGGGAGATGCTAAGAGATGCCCAAGAGGAAGTGACGGTGGCAGGTCCCTGAGATGAGCAGACACTCTGTGAACAGAATGTGGCAGTTGAAGTGCAAAACAAAATGTGTTGTAGCAGGGTTTCCAAGGTGGCTCTGCTGTGCGAGTGGTGTGTTCACTGCCTGCAACCACATGATTTTATCAGTGTTACATTTCCCTTCCCACTGCTGGCTCTCGCCTCCTGCTAATTAAACCCACTTGCACTCTCTTGTGAGCTCAGTAGGGCCTGGACCTGATTTCATGCTTTTGTGGTACCCAGAGATCCTGCTTGAGGTTATCCTGGGAGGAAAGAGTCGTATGCAGGGGACCTGCTAAGATCTAGTTTTTCTGACCATGGCATGTGGTGGAGACTAGCTCGTGCCAAGCTGCCCTGGAAGGGGGTCACTTAAGCTGCTATTTTGAAGATATGCAGCTACCAGAGAGAATGCAGGTAGGTGGGATCAGCTGTTTGAAATCTTTCTGGTCTGTTGCTTAGTAATTTTTTTCCCCTCCCCCCTCTTAAAATGAGGAGCTTGGAGTTTCAGTATTTAGATGGGATGGCAGAGCCCTAGCATACTGTTAGATGTGAGACCGCTACAGCTAGTATTAACGCCCTAAGGCACAGGTCTTCATCTAACTGGGTCATCTAGACCCTTTACAGTCAGTGTGGGAGACAGGAATTAGTGGTGATTTGTCTGCACTGCCTTAGATGCCAATCTCAGGAAGAGATGACACGTGTCCCACAGAGGCAGTCTGAGCACCTAGTTCAGATGTACACATCTGTACGGTATGAATCTGGATTTGGCCAGTGAAGCTCCTGAAGAGGATGTTCACAAAATGGTGTCTGAAATGGGCATGCTGACCACTGACGAGTCTCCCGGAGAGTGGATTGCCCAGAGTGAGCGGAGGTCCAAGGCTGGTTCTTTCCCCATGCAGGAGCCATGGCTGCAAAACAGAGTACCCTGCAGGGGAAAGGCACTAGCAGTGGGACCTTCAGCTGCTGCAAAGTACAAAGCAACAGGGAAGCAGGAGGTGCCAATCCCAGGTGATTTGCAGTGATATGAGATCCCTTTCTGCTTGTCTTTGACACCTCCTGAGTGCAGAGAAGCCATGACAGAGATCTTGCTCTGCAGTGGAGAAAGCTTTGAGCAGGGCTGGGTTTTATAATGGCAAACAGGCCTCCTTTGGAGTGCCTGTCCTGGATAGCGACCCAATGGCTTTCCCCTGAGAACTGCTAACACCGTACAGCTTAGTGACTAGAAATGACTTCTATCAAGGATGTGACAAGGCAGGGAGGGAGCAGAGAGACAGCGCAGTCACTTGCCTGCTCTACCCGCGCGTGCGAGCGCTCAGAAAAGGCAAAGCCCTGCTTTGCTACAGTGTCATGCTGCCAACTCTTGTCTCCTTGGATCATATCAAATGCCAACAGCTTCCTCCCTGCTCACCTTGCAAGTGACCTCCTGGAACAGGGGATCCAGCCCTCACTTTGGGCACCCAAGTTGAGCTGCTGGTTCTTTGGGATGTCATTCCCAGGATGCCATTCCCTGGGCCACGCTGGTGGGGAGTCGAGCTCTTAACGCGCTGGTGGGGAGCAAGATGCTGTGGCAAGGCCCCCTCAGGGCTGGGAGCCCTGGAGGCAGAGCCGTGCTGTCACCTCTCATAGCAGAGGAGCAGCCAAGCGAGAGGGAATCTGGATACGGCCTCCAAACCCCCCGGGCCTGTAGCCAGCGTGGGGGACCCGACTGCCCATTGGGGCTCTGCAGGACCCAACTCCTCCAGCCTAGGGAGCTGTCAAGCGCGGGACGGCCGTGGGCCCGGAGGTGGGCAGCAGCAAGAGCCCCATGGCCGGCTGAGCTCCCCCGGGGCTGGCGGATTAGGCACGCGTGTCCCTCGTCTGACAGCTCGGGATTGCAGTACCCCAACGCCTAATCAATAGGCAGCAAACATCATTCCCGCATGATTTCCATGGAAACCGGCAGGGCTCGCTGCTATTGGAGGGTTCCCAGGAGCTGCGCGGCCCTGCTGAGGTGTAAGGCCCGTTTTAATATTGATGACTTGGCGGTATTTGTGCGGGTGGCTTCAGTGATTCCCGAGCAGGCACTGGAAAAATCCAGCAAGCGGCACAGACGGATTCCTTGGAGCGCCGCGAAACGCTGACAAGTTCCCCAGCCCCTCCACCTACGTCATCCCTCGGGCTGCGTGAGGATGAGGCGAGCGCCCAGCCAGGCCTGGCCTCGGTAGGCAAGAGCCGCTCAAGAGCCTCGGCTGCTGAGGGAGGGCGCCCAGATGCCGCCCGCCCTGGGCATGGGGCCGGGGGCCGCACGGGGCAGAGCTGCGACTGAGCGCGGAAGCAAGCCTCGGCACGGCACCACTCATCATACAGCCTTTGTATGACGGGGAGGAGGAGGGGGAGCGTGCTGTGAATCTCCAGCCTGCCAAGCCTGACAGATCAGACAAGGATGGTGCCTTCTCCAGCGGAGAGATGCTTCTGTTGCCTCCAAGCCTGCCGTGAGGAAGCACAGCCCGGACTGCTCACGCCGCCGGAGCTGTGATGCCTTCGGGGTTTCTCTGCTGGCTCCTGGAGCTCCCTGTGGTCCTTGCTGCACCAGGGCGAGCCCGTTGCTCGGGAGAGGCGCCGTGCCCCAGCCTGCACCATGGAGGAGCAGGAGGAGAGGGCGTCTCACGTGGACCTGCCGCAGGCAGCAATGTGGCAGAGCTCTGCTCTGGCACCGGGTGACACTGTCCCTGTGGCCTCTGCCTGCCTGGACATGGCTGTGGTGACAGGCACGCGTGAAGGTGGAGCCCTTGGGGCAGAGGATGGTGACAAGGCAACCCCTCTGCTGCCCCCAGGAGTGCCAGAGTCGGGGCTGCAGGAGAGCAGTGCAACCCAGTCCCACCAAGATTCCCTGTGGACCCTCCCTGGACAAGCCCAGGACCCCCGGCAAGACCCACCATCTCAAGCACCAGCACTCGATAGGCCCCTGAATGCAACGGATGGGCTTGAACACGACCAGACAGACAGATCCCCCCAGGTAAGGTAGCTGTCGCTAAACGTTTGCTGCCAGGTGGGATGTCGCGGTGGGGATTTCAGTGAGAGAGACATAGACTGGGGGACTTGTGACCTTGATATGCCACAGGCAGGGGCAATAGCTGTGCTTGGCTGTGGCTGAGCTACTGGTTACACTCGTGTGGGACCGGGAGCTGCCCGAAGAGGCTGCTGCTGCAGTGCACTGGAGTGGAAGAGGAGGATCTGCTCTGCTCGCTGCCCCTTGGAAACGTTTTCTGGCCGGCCGGTGTCAGCAGGTGGCTCAGGAACTCCCCAGAGCCCGCTGTGCATGGGCTGCCCGGTGCAGACTGTCCCTGCACGAGGCTGGGCGGGTGAGCAGGCTCCTCCGTCACTGCAGCATCTCTGTCTGGCAGCGCTGATAGCTCTGCTGCTTGGAGAGGGGACAGGATCCCCTGGCACCCTACTCTGGAGCATCCCCTCGCCCCTTGGGGTAGCCTGGTGGGGGGATGCTCACCCAGGGGACCTGAATTTCTCCCAGCAGAGAGAACTGGAGCTCCTCTCATGAGCGCAGTGCCCTGTCCCTGGCCACATCTCTCTGAAAGCAGCCCAGAAGGCTTCCTCGGAGCCTCGTCTCCTCAAATGGGGCCACAAAAGTTCCCTAGCTCCATCCTTCTTAGGACAACTCACCCTCCTGTCCCTTGGGTAAAATCCATTGCCTTTCTCAGACCTCCCTGGAGTCTAAGGTAGCTCCACAGAGCTTTAAAAATAGCTGGGAAATAAGGTCTCTGCCTGCTCTTTCTGAGGATAGGCGGGGGGAAGAGCTGAGCTGAGCAGTGGATTAGTCTGAGGTTTTTGAGCTGTGCGGATGCTGGGCTTCTTGGGGCCTCTGTGCATGGCTGGAGAGCTGAGAGCCACAGGGGAAACAGTGGTGCTGGAGACCTTCTAGGAGGCAAAATGGTTTCACTGAAGCACTGTGCAGTGTCTCATGTGCCATTTTTGAACAGCTATTTATTGTGATGTTCAGAGAAAAGATGCATTTAATTATCCAGTCCTTAGTCTGCCTCTAATCACAGCTCCTGGGTGCTCCAGTACAACTCCAGCCAAAAAAAATGGGACAAGAGAATGGGAAGCATTTCTGCTCCTGCTCTTTTTTTATACACCCTTGAGAATGAAATCAGTTGTGCCATATTTACTGTCCTCTCTCCCTTTGGGAGAGACAGCTGGTGAGAGAAGGGGCATGTCTTGGTGAGGGAGCCTGAGTGTGAGATCCAGGAGAGGGGCTGCTGTCCATGCTGGTGCTCCCTGCTTTGTAGCTCTGCTTTGGCAATTGCATTTTTCCTTCAAGTGACTAGATTTTTCCTTCAGGAAGCCAGAAACAAATCCAGGACTACCTGACCCTAGCCTGAAGGCCCAGGTGGGTGGCAAGGTCCAGGGGTATGGTGCAAATGGTGTTCGCGGGTGCTCTGGCAGCTGAACAACACCTCAGGGGCCAGGGCTGTGCAGCAGCTCTGTCTGCCTCCGCTGCTGTGCCCTGTGTGCCAGCTGTGCATGCATGTGGTGTTGATGGGGTAAGGACCCTGCTTGATTCCTAGGGCAGCAGTGCTGAGTCAGCCTTCCCTCTGTCCTTTTGGCCGGACCCTGGATGCTCCTAGTTTGGTGGCTCTCCATCATTTCCCTTTTCTGCCCTTCTCTCAGAGGCCAGTTTTGTGGAAGCATCAAAAATTACTGTTACTATCTTAAGAGTACAAGATTGCCATCCAGCACTGTGGCAATGCCATGATGGTAATTGTTGGTACATGGAAGGTACCATGGTGGTATCAGAGCCAGCAGATGTCAGAGGTGGTGTATGGTGGTACTTGGCAGTACTGTGGTAGTGGTCTAAGCTGTGGTAGTGCCACCACAGTACAATGGTTGGTTTTAGCTGGTTTCCAGCGTTGGTTTTAATTCCCAGAAAATTTTGATTGTGTGTCTCTGGGGAACAAAACCAGCATCTCCTTCTGACATCAAGTGGCTTTAGTGATGAGAAATCTTATGGCTAGACCTGGTTCTGGTTCAGACCGGGGCAGGAGCTCAGCACTGCTGACTGGGGCACAGCAAGCACGGGTGTAGCTGGGCTGTTGAAATTACATCCTCAGATAGATTTCCTGGGGAGCAAGCTGCCATATTCTGTCTGGAGACCATGAGGACAGTGCATCTTATGCAGCATCTCTCCAAGGGATGGTTCTTCCTCCCCAGCCTGGGACATGAGCTGTAGGTGCTGTGTGTGCTGCTGTCAGAGCTGGGCTTCCTTTGAGAGCACAGGACATCTGTCCTTGAGATGTCAATGCTGCATTATGCAAACAGGACATCTGCCTCCAGGGAATAATTTCCTAATGTTAGGAAAGGCCTCCTGAGGGCTCATTCCTGGCTCACAGAATTGATTAAAGGTGATTTTAGAGTAAAGTTCTTGCTGTGTGTACCAGCTCTGTCTGCTCTTGCTCTCTGTTCCCTTAGGACAGATGTTAAGGCTGTCTGTAGGTCAAGTTAGCATTAGATTTATTGCTCAAATTCCTCCTGAGTGTGGAGAGCTGCTTACCCCATTTAGGAGCTGGCAAGGGACCTCTGGAGTCAGAAGTGGGTTGGGGGAAGATGCTTGGAGTCTCCAGTCCAACCTGGAGCAGGCACAAGAGCGGAGAAATGGCTCTTGTGGTGAGAATCTCTGGGCACTGAATATTTTAAGTTCTCAGAACAGTGAATATCAGAGAAAGAGAAAAATACTGTCTGTGTGGGAAGACTGTGGTTGAAGTGGTGCAGATACTCTTGCTGGAAACTGGGAAGTTCCCATAATGCTGTCAAACTGATCTTGAAGGACTTCCTAGCGAGAGCCAGAGCCTGCCTATCTCATGGGATGCAGCTCAGCTGGGAGCTGCTTTGATCCTGGAAATGAGGGACGGCCAGGGATTAGTGGAAACTTTCTTGATACTCTAAATCGGTAGTGAGGAGAGGAGCAAAGTCCTTCACCTTTTGAATGTTTCTCATGCTCTTCACTTCCAGAATTACCCTTCCTTCCAACTTCCCCAGGCTGTACTTGCAAATGGGATAATGTCAGCAGCTGATCATATCCCTGTTCTGACATCTCGTTAGCCACAAAAGCAAGGAGCACAGCTAGGATGCTTGGAGTTGGCTATCAGGTGTTCCTCCAAATCTTGAGGGATCTGAATCTCTTAAATACGAAACACACAGCTCTGCCTGAAGCTGAGGGCAGGGGATATTGTTGGGTATTCAATAACTTTGTAAAACCCAAATGATGATGCTTAAAATGAGGAGCTTCAAATGAGTAGGAATTCCATGAAAGAAGCAGTTGCACTCTGAGTTGTAATAAAAAAAAAATCAGAATTATATAATGCTTATAAAGATTCTATGCATCAAGTCTTCAGATCAAGCTGGTTTTAACAAGAAACTCAATGACTTGGAGGAATCTCTCATATCTCAGGAGCTTCAAATGTTCACAGCTAAAGATGGAAAACTGCTTATTAGAGCAGAAGAGCTGTACCTCTGACTAAGAAGGATAGATCAGCAGGAAAAAAGACAGTAGCAGGATTAGAAGTCTTTTCTGAGTATTAAGGCTGTTTCTTGCTGATTCACACACTATTTCCCACATTTCCATTAATAAAACATCCAACTTAATCTTGCTCAATGTTTAAGTAAATTACTTCATGTCTTGCCAAAACTCACTCTCATGCAAACAACTTTGAGTGTTTTCTGCAGGCATTCTGCAAGTCTGACCAACCTGAGAGCCACCTGCCACAAAAATCCAATGACACTTAACTTTTAGAAACAATAGTAAAGAACTCAAGGCAAACTGTACAGCATTTCCCTTCCAAAGGAGGCTGATTCCACAGCTAATATTGAGCATGAAGACATGCCCAGAGGGTCTGGCTGGGATTGCTTGTGTGGAATATGGAGGATGAGGAACACCAACCATCATCTTCTCATTGTGTCCTGTGGCTCCTCTGGACAAACTGGTTTCAGATAGACCTCAGAGTCCAGGAGTTGGCTATGACTGTGGTGTGAGCATTTGTCTTGAGTCCTTTCTCATTTCACCTTCTGTAGTTCAGACATGGTGGTGCACCACTGCCTCCGGGTCTTCCCGGCCCCTGGGAAACTGCAAGTCGGGTAGTCAGGATGAGAGCTGTGGAGCAGATATGTGCTAAACAACTGAACTGAGAGTATAAAACCTTTACCTCCAGCTCCACAATATATCTTGTAAAATAGAAGAGTGCATCTGTCTCGGTACTCTTCGGGGTATCAAGAGATCCAGGAAATCTAGTTGATCTTTGAAGAAAAGCAAACTTCCAAAACCACAAATAATGCGACTGATGCTCTGAAACGGGAAGACCTGGCGTGTGAACTTTTCAAGTGATCATCTGTAACAGGTGGTGGCAGTTCTGCATGGGGAGGGAATTTAATGAGATGCAATTTGATGGCCCCTCAGGGTGAAACCGCAATAGCAGTGAGCTGCCTGCTGAGCTCTGCTGTGAACAGGGGCTTTGTTCCCAAGTGCTTTTATGGGCACCAGAAAGTTTCACTGTCCTTGAGAGAATGGCTTTTTGGGCTAGCATTTGTGTTACAGGGAAGATGGGAGATCAAAGAACCATTGTCCCTTCTCAAGCTATCAAAATATCAAACTTGAAAAGAGTAAAATGGTATCAATTGTCCATATTTTTTTTGCATATTTACTACACAGAGTTGTTACACATGGCATCTAAAAAGAAAGTCCAGATGCTCTGTGAAGACCTTGGGGCTCCTTGGCCTGCCGTGCTGGGAGCCTGAGGCTTGCTTTGGTTCAGATCTGAAGAACAGAAAGTCCAAACATCTTCTGGAGAAAGTCAATACTCCTGTGTTTTATTCAAGAGGTGATGGACAATGCAGATGAATAAGAAAGAAGCTGGAGATATGAAGTCATGTGTGTTCTGTATTCACATGATAGCTGTTAACACATTTACTTCCCATTAGCTCTACTTTTTGCCTTTCTTTAGCCTGAATATTGCTGGTTGGGCCTACTCCTTCTCAGAGTGAAGTGATCTGCTCAGTTGTAGCTAAAAAAATCTGTAATGGGGAGAGGGTAGCTTGGCTGTTTCAGCTTCCAATCGTTGCCTGAATTTCACCACCAGATGCAGATTTCTGCTTCCTGAGGTGTGTAGATGGGGAAAAGCACAACAAGTGACACAGAGTGCCGAATAGCAGACCAAAGGCAGGAAGGTGACGTGGTTCTACCTTTAAAAGCTTGTTTTGCACAACCCCTTGCTGTAGGTACTCTGGCAGCCAAGCAGGAATGGACCCTATCCCAGCAATCCTACCTTGCAGAATAAGTCATAGGGTTGCAGAAAGACTTGTAATATCCCAAGCACTCAATGTCCTGTCTATGGACAGCGCTCTCCCGGGGCTGGGTTGCAGCTGTGGGAAGCCAGCCCAGAGCCAGCCACAATCCATACAGCATTAGGCAGGTCACTATGTGCTGGAAGAAGCATAAGGTCTCAGCATGAGATCCTGGTATCACACAGGGATGAGTTTAGATTTCAGAAGTTGTTCAGCTGGATGAGCCCTTGTTGTGCCTGCGTCCTGAGTAGGGTCCTTTCCGCACTAGAGTCTCTGCAGGTCTCCATGGGGATCTAAGTGTCAGCGTAGGCACTTCTTGCTCTCTATAATGCACAGGACAGGCTGTTCTTGTGCAGAAGAAGAGTTTCTCCAAGACCTCCATGTGTTTCACCTGCCTGGTCTTGTTTGTGTCTGATTTTGAGCCATGAAGTGCGTGCGCAGTACGTCAGGGGTTACTCAAAACTGACTTTTTAGCAGCCTTGTGGTGTTTCAGTGTCATTTTCTCTTGCAAAACCTCTTTTCTTTTGGAGTTGCTGCTAAAGGTGAGAAATCACTCCATGTTGCACACAGGGAGCAGCTGCAGGCTTGGATTCCCCAGCGCTGACGTTCTGCCTTTGCCCAAGGATTTTATTTTCCACTGGCATTCCTCCTTGGCTTGGTTTTTACAGGAATGTTGGTTTCTCCTTGGTTATGGAGACTGGAGAAGCTGAGATCATCTAAGGACAATCTAACCAGGGTGATCAGGGCTACTGCCCTCATTTTCCTGCCTCTGGAGTAGCTGGGTTTTTTTTCTTGGGACTGGCAATGGTGCAGTTTCTACAAAGCTTTGGGGATTGTGGCAGGAATTTGTGAGGCTCTAGTTTTACTTGTGCACCTCATTTTAACTACATGGTGAGGAAGATCTATAACAGTCTAGTGGTGTCCAAAAGAGCGTGCCTAGGGAAAGGTGTAAGAACAATGCAAGTGTGTAGTAAATGTTTCTCTGAATATTCACTCAGTATCTTGCAGTCTGTGGCTCCAAACTCCCCATGCTGGAGGCAGTGTCTTTGAAATTAATAGTCTTTGATGGATTATTTCTACCGTGAATTTGTTGCACGGGGTGATAAAAATCAGACAAATGAGGAAATTGGAATAAATAAAGGCAAGCAGTAGGCTGGAAGCGGGACGAGCAATAGGAGAAAATCTTGACTCATGGAAACAGGAGTTGGTAAGGCAATAAATGGGGTGAGGAGCCGGGAAGGAAACGTGATGAAGTCAGAGAAAGGAGACATTGGTGCCTAAAATCAGGGACTTGGCATGAATTGAAGGAACTAGAGCAACTGCTGTGGATGTGGACTAGAGAATACTGGAATGATAGAATAACTGTGACTGCATCCCAAGCACCTCCCTTATTTCTGTCATACCTTTAACAAAAATAACACCGCTGCCTTCACTTGGGTAGCGTATGCTCCAGTACAGGGCTGTTCCTGTGACAGCCCAGGCTTTCCCGCTCGCTCCCTGACCAAACAGCGAGGTTATTTCAGACTTGCTTTTCACATGCAGTGAGGGCACTGCAGAGCAACAGCCCAGGGAAAATCACTTCATTCTGAGAGTGCACCAATTCCTTTAAACCTTAATGCGAGAGAAGAAAATGGATTTGCAAGGACAAGTTTCATTTCTGAGCGGCAAGGACGGAGAAGCGAAGGAAACCAATTACCAAGGCCAGAACAGCTAAACGCCTTGAACACGGTGGAGCCTGGAATTTATTAAATGACAGGTGACAATGATCTTAAACGAGGCAGAGGTGGTAGATTTAATATATCCAAGGCAGTGGGAAAACAACAGGCTTAGAAAAGAGTGACTGCAATGCAGGCCTTGGATTTTAGAGATGCCTTTTGCAAAGCAAACCTGGCAGCTTGAGTTATACCTCCTATCCCATAGGGATATTTTAAAAATTATATATATAAAAATAATATGGATTTTTTTTCAATCAGTCAGGAGAATGCATGTTTTCAAAAAGCACTGAGAGGGACATTTTAAAAATTATATATATATATATAATTTTATATATATATATATATATATATAAACATATGGATTTTTTTTTTTCAATCAATCAGGAGAATGCATGTTTTCAAAAAGCACCAAGACTTCCCACCCATGGAATTTACCACCTGGTAAACTCGTCCTTCACCGCTAGCTGCTGCAGGGTGATTTATGGCAGGGCTGCTTCGGGCTTTGGCCTCTTGGCCGCGGTGGCACCAGGGAAGCCCTGTGGTGCTGCCTGGCAGCTCTGCTGCCCAGGCCGCGTTGCAGAGACATCGGCCTCGCCGCGGGTTGACTTGCTGCCCCCCAAATGGTTTCCCTCAAGTTTTCCGCTTGTCTTGTAGGACTGCGCTGGAGTCTGGGTGCTCCTGGGGGGGTTGACAATGTGACCTGTTTAGCACTGAGGCTGGGAGCCTCTTCCTGTAAAAGGTACCACAAGTCTCCGTGGCCTTTTGAAGTTTTTGGGTGAAAAAGAGAAAGCTTCTTGCAGCTTATCTAGCTGAGATCACCTCTTTGTTTGCCACCTCTGGAGGCATCCTGAAGAGACTGTGTTTTTGGAGAAACCTGCCAAAAGCAGTGACAGATAATCCCATTTCGAGGCGACAAGCAGCCTCGAAGCTGCACACTGCCAGGGTGGTCACGCGGTCTGCTCTGCTCCGTCTGCCCCTACTCTCTTCTCTCCTGGAATTACTCTGTCTTGAAAATTTTTCCCTGATAGCCAAAGAGCAGGTCACAGCAGCTGGGTTTTCAGCAGCCCAGGGAGGCAGCGCTGCCGACTGCTCATCATGACCGCCCAGGGGCTCCCTGAGAAACCCCTCCTACCTCCCCGTGGCTTCAAGCGCGGCTCTGCTCCTGCTTGGCTTCGGTTCCCTGAAAAAAATCCACGTCCAAAGGAAACATTTGGCTTTCCGTTCCTTGCTCCTGCGGGCACTTTTTCATATCTTTATTAAGCCAAGTCACTTCTCGGGGGGGCTCCATGCCTCTTTTCTCTAATGACTCCCTCAACTTGCCTCCAAAGCCCAGTCCTCGGGGGAACGCAGGCTTGGCCTGGAGTGAGGCTGCACTGAGGAGCAGTGGAGCGATGAGGAACAGCGGAGTGGTTAATAAATTAAAAGCCATTTCATTGCAGGGAATGAATGTTTAATGAGTGTGGGATGACGTCTAGACAGTCCTTCGTCTCAGAGTGGTTTGCTGTCCTGGTGCAGAGGGTTCAAGCTCCGCGCCTGTCCCAGCTTGCTGCAGAGCAAGAAAGGATCTGCAAAGCATTCCTGAAGGATCAAGGATTCTTTCCGGGCTTGAGCAGGGGCTGGTGCTGAGGCTGCAGGGCAGAGGTGACAAGGAGAAGATCTCTTGTGTCGGCACCTCATCCCCAGCATTTCTGCAGCTGCATCTTGAGCCTCTCCTGGCGAAGTCCTGGGAAACGTGAAGATCCTGGCAAGGGGAAAGCCTGGTTTCTGCCACACACACAGCCTGGTCTCCTGCCCAAGGAACCCCGCAAGGGCCAGAGATGCCAGCAGCTCCCAAGGTCAGGTTGCTGGTGCTGGAGCAGTGAAGAAGAAACCTGGCTGAACGGGAACACCTTGACAGCCCAGACCGGGGTGAGTGCTGGGATTCTTCGCATCCTGGCCTTGTAAAGACCTTGTGTTTCACAGCACAGAAGAGGGGTTTCAAATATAGAAATTCTTTCAGCTTTTATTTCAAGGGAATAGGTTGCTGGCTGAGCTTGGTTGGCCAGGAGCTGGATCTGGATTTCTGAAAATATACATTGAGAAAATATAAATATACATAGAGGAAAATATACATATTTATGCTTTTTGCAAATGGAAAGATGTGGACTCTCCTCATATGATTTTTTTTTTTTTTTTTACATTTTTACATTTTTTATTTCAAAATATTGGAGAAACTTCCTTCAAGCACAGGAATTTGTGCAAAGTTGATGCTTGCAAACTGTTCTGCCAAGGGACTGTCAGCTTGTGGCTCTTAATATCCCCTTGCAGAGACTCAGAGGGCTGCTCAGACCACAGTGCACTGCAGGAGGCCAGGGAAGAAGGGCCAGGCATTAGCTTTTGAGGAGGGGGTCTTTAGGTTTTCTATCTCCTTCACTTGTGTTTTTCCTCCCTCCTTGCTAAGGCATTTCTATATGGGTGCAAGAAACACTGGCATTAAACTAGTTTGGAAAAGATGCCTTCTTGGCCAACCTAGGCTATGGTGGTAGTGTGGGTAAGACAGTCACTCAGGATGCGTTCATGGGGCAGGCTTTGCAGCACCACAGGAAGCTCTCCAGTACTTTTCCTCCAGTAGAAGCAACAGAAAAGCCCAAATATGTTGTTATTTAAAAGTGCAATGAGTTTTAACCAGTTGCCTACCTGGTGTTTGCTACTAAGAACGTTTGGCAAGTCGCTCTTCAGCAGCTGGGGACATTTTGCTTGTGATCTTCGCTTAGAAGTGCAGCTGCAGAGCAACGTAACGGGGCGTCCCCGGCCATTGCGCAGCACCAGCACAAGCTCCCCAGCCCCATCCAAGTCCAGTTGCTGGGAAAACATCTGGCCAGGCTTTCCCGCGACGTGGGGCTTGCTGCTGCCATGTGGCAACCGTGAAGCAGCAGCTGGGCCAGGGGCTTTGCTGGCGCACAGAAATGCTCTCTGGGCCCCTGCTTCAGCAGTGCCTGTGGCTAGCAGCTCAGAGCAGGAAGCCGTAACCACAGGTTATATATACAGCTCCTGGCAGCGCCGCTGCTGCTTTTGATGTGACAAAATAAACGTGGTGTTTTGCAAAGAAACCCTGCATGTCACCTCCTGATGGGCGCTCGTACAGAGAGGGCAGGCGGGCTTCAGGGCAGCCTCTTGCGCCAAGCCGGCAGGGAGCTGGCATGGGGGAGGCAGGTGGGTAGCTGCTGTTGGAGGCCAGCAGGTCCCCGCGCCGCCTCTCCAGCTGACACTACCTTTAAAGCTGTCTCAGGGATGGTGGTTGAAGCTGCTGAGGGCCATATCATAGACAGGGAAGGAGCTGAGCGGGGCCAGCTCTGCTGAGCCGAGTGGCCCCAGGTTTTCCTGGCTGTGCTGGCACCCACACAGGACGTCACCGTCCTGCCACTTGATCAAGGGGCCTTCAAAGGCCACTTGATCCTGCTCAGGGCCTGACTCCATGTGTCCATCCTCCTCCTCACTGCTCTTGAAAGCCCTGCGCCAGCCACCCCTCCTAAGCCCTGGCACCATCCCATGGGATCGCAGGGAGGTGCTGAGGCAGGCATGCAGGGCAGGAAGCCGGTGGCCACATGCTGGGGTCAGCACTGGCCTCCTCCCAGCAGCTATTTCCCCAACTCTGGACAATGCTATCAGCATCTCCCACTAAGTCAGGGAGTGGCTGCTCATAGGCAGGGCAGGATCATCTCAGCTATGGCCGTCGCTCCCTCCATCCCCCAAAGGCCCTGCAGCTCTGCACCCCTTCTGGAACCTCCTTGGGCTCCTCCGCTTCCCCCCATGACACTCTGCTGCCTGCATGGGCCCTGATGGCCTCCACTGAGGCGCCGGGCTGGGCTCAGCGGGTGCCCGAGGAGGCTGCGCGGCTTCAGCCTCCTCTCCCTCTGGCGCAGGGTGCTGCGGGGCGGCCTGGCCTCCCCTGTGCTGTCTTGCAGAGTGGGTCCGACTATGGCTTCCTCATGAGGCAGAACACGAAGCTTCTGAGCGCGCTGGAGGACCTGCAGCACCGCTGCACCAGCCTCTCCGCCGAGAACAGCCTGCTGGTGAGTGGAGGCTGCAGCCCCGCACCGCGCAGGCTTCGGACACGCGGGCGCAAGGTTCGGGTTGCTCCGTGGGGAGGGATTCCAGGCCCTGGGCAGGCTGGGCACCGCATGCTTCGCTCAGGGGCTGAGACTCGGGATCTGGGGAGGACCAGGAGGGAAGGGTAGAGTTTTGGGCACCTCCACTGCCTTCCCCCTGCCCTGCGCAGCCTGAGCAGGCCCCTTCCTCGTCGTGCTGAGCAAGGTCAGGACCCTTTGGTGCCCTTCCTGACGTCTTCCCCCTGGCGTGACTTCCTGCTGGAGACCACGAGAGACTTTTTCCGCAGGCGGCTGTGAAAGCTGGCGGAAGAGCCAGCCCCAAGCGAGGCAATGGGGAGGAGGCAGGGGGAAGTTGCTCTTGTTTCCTCTTTAGATGGAAAAGCAGAAACACTGATTCACTCGCTGCCTTAGGGAGAGCAGTGCGGCACTACCCCCTGCTCCCACCCGAGCATGGTGCCCGGGGACACTGCAGGGCACCCAGGACAGGGCCAGGCGAGCGGGCCTATTCCACCTGCTACCATGTCTTCAGGTGCTCTTGGGCTGCTGTAGCTCTGCGATGGCTAGTTGGGACCTGGAGAACCAGCAGAGGAGATGCTTCCCTTCTTGTCTCCTCACCAGAGCTCAAGGAGCATCATCCGCTTGGAAGCCCTGCCACGTGGGATGCCACCCCTGGCCATGCACCTGGGACCAAGTCACCCACGACGTTGTCCAGGCTTCTGAGTTTCCAGGAGCCTGTTCAGCTACTTGGTTCCTCACACAGGACCCTGACTTGCTATAAGGCCCTTGCTCAGCCCCGCACTCAGCATCTGTCGGCTCAAGCCCAGCTCAGGAGGCCCTGGGCCAGCCGGAGCTCAACGCTGCAGCCCCAAAGCTTCAGCTCCTTCCGTTGCTGCCATCCAACTGCCTCCTGCCACCCCCCAGGGCTTGGCACGCTCCAGCCTTCAAGGCTTGGATGGGGGGACCAGCTCCAAGGAACAGATGGAGTCGGGACTCTCTGTGTGGTGTGATGGACACCAGCACCTAGGCTCTGGTAGTGGGATCTGCTCCAGGCAGAGTCACCTCGATCCTGCTGGGCATCCAGTGGTGCAAGGCCGAGGACCCTGCTCATGTTGGCATTGCCCACATCCCGCTTCCTCCATACGCCTTTGGAAGCAGGTTAGACCCCACATCACCTCCCAAGGGATTTTCCTTTTCCCATTTCCCAACCTAACTCAGAGTACTTTCATATCTCCTATTGTCACCATGGTTTAGAAAAGATCATAAGAAAGTGGGAAAGCATCTGAGAAGATGTCAGCTCAGCTTGATTTCTCCCTTCAAAATGTCCTTGAAATTTTGATCACTTTATTTGCTCCACTGAACATTTGTTTTATACGACCAAATTCAAAATACATTTTAGATTATTTTCTTACTATAAAAAAATAAATTCAGTATGACCTGAACTCTGGGGAGTTTACCCTTCACTAGACACCTGAATTTTAGCAAAACATCATATCAGCTCTCTTTAAATCTTACTCTTAAAAATCGGACATGACCTTTTGACTGAAAAGAAGCAAATACAGCAGTGGAAAAAAAAAGCAAGTGCCAGTCAAGGGACCTCACTGGGGCAGCAAAGAAAATAACTGGAAGGATCAGTTGACCTGACATTTTTGCTGATGTGAAAAGACAGCCACACATCTGGACATGACTTTGAGAGCAAGCCACTGGCAAGCTGCAGCTTATCAAAATGGATGGCTAACAAATACAAAGGGATTAAGAGCACACAGAATAAACAGAAAGAGAAAGGAAGAAAAAGAGGTTGGTTTGCAAAACACGAAAAAGTCCTTTGCTGCTTTTTTCCCCATTACCCTTCAATTCGTGCCTCAATATCAAGAGAAAAAGGACAGTAGCAAAGCTCTCAGGGTAGCACGTCAGGGCTCTGCAGATCTGAAGTGTTTCTGAGTTTCAGAATACCAAGAAAATAAACTAAAAAAGACTGAAAACCCCAAGACAGAAAGCCCCCTGGTTCAAGGGACACAACGGGCCCCCACGGCCTGTCCTCCTAGCTGCATCATGCAGCCCACAGGGTTGGAAGCTGCAAAGGTGGAGAGAACAACACACTGCAAAGGACGAGCAACCATACAGGATAACCCACAAATGGGGACTTTTTGTGACTTTCGGGGACCACAAAGCCACATTAATAGCAAAAAAAAAATCAGGAAAAAAAGCAAAGGCTTCAGTGAATTGAGAGGAGATGAGAGGAAGGGGGTGTTTAATAGCTGAATCAGATATGTAAGAACAGGAAAAATCCAGTGTGGAAGAACTGGAAAAGCCCTCCTCATTCCCAGACACAGCAGGTCTTGTGGGGTGGGGACCTGGCCACCTCTAGCACCCCAGTGCATCACTAGAGCAGGTGAGAGGGCGCTTCACCTCATACCTTCCCATCTGTTTTCCAGCGTAGGAGCTGCTTCCCCGAGACCGAGGAGAAGGTTAAGCACCTGAAGAGGAAGAATGCCGAGCTGGCCGTGATCGCCAAGCGCCTGGAGGAGAGAGCCCGCAAGCTGCAGGAGGCAAACCTCAAAGTCGTAAGTGTTGCACCGAGCCGAGCTGGGCAAACACCTTGGCGCGAGGGCTTCCCCTTGCTGCTTGTTCTGGGAGCTCCCTTGCCTTCAGGGGCACAAAATCCCTTGCAGAAGTGGAAAGGCTGCAGTTTCTGGGATGGCGAGGAGGAGCACAGGCACTGGCACAACGCACTGCCCCGGTCCCCTTGCTGCAGCTGCAGCAGCCCTGCAGACATCATGAGACCTGTTTTATGCAGAATTATTTTACAGAGATAGAAAGCTGTTTTCTTTGCCCCTTCCACAAGCCAAGCAAGCCTGCAACATACTTTGTACATCAGCAGCAGCAGCAAGCCTGCCAGGAAGAGAAATTACTGGCTTCTTCCTGGCATGCTTGGAGAGCTGGTTTGGAGCAGTTTCCTCCTGCCTGGTTTCTTGCTGTAAATGTGCCCACCTACCCTAAGGTAATATTTAAGGTAATTAGCTTAGCTTTTCCTGTGCTGGTCATGAAAATATTTCATCCAACTCCAGCAAAAAGAAACAGGAAGTGTTTGAATGCAAAAAAGACTGGGGTGAAGCAAAACAGGAAGGAGCGCAATACTTTCCTATGCCCCATTCATACCTCGCTTGCATTTATGTGCAAACCACATGTTTTGTCTTTCTGCAACCAAACTGCAGCTTGTTAGAAAACCTGCAGCTTCTGGCACAGCACAGGAGCACTGGGAGAAGGCTGTCAAATGTGGGAGCTTGCAAATAAGCATTTGAATGAGCTTCTTAAAGGTGGCCTGCAGCAGAGAAAGGGAAAGTCTTTCTGTTGGAGGAAGACCAGGGATTGTGGTGGGAATGATAACACCTTAGGATTAGGAAGGAGATAAGGAGAATTTTGCCAAAGAGAAGAATTTTCCTGGCATTGCCTCATCTCCGTCCCTGGGCACTGAGCTGCCCGTCTGTCCCTGGGTTTTGGTCCTTGCAGGAGAGTGGTTGCTGCCAGATGGATTTGTCAGATACTGTGTTAAGAAAAATTACTTGATATATGCCCAGTAGCAGTGCAGGGCTCCCACAACTGCACAAATACTGTTTTTATTTATTTTTATTTTCTTTCTGAACAAAACCCTGGGGTCATCACTTTTTAATAGCTGCGTGAGCACTGGAAGGGTTGAGCTGCTGGGTCACTCACCTAGAGAAGCAGCCCAGGGCTCCCAGCAGCAGCAGATGCCTCAGTGGTGGTATCTCATGGGAGGTGGATCCAGGTGCCCCTGGATGCAGGGCAAGCCCTGGTACATTGGTCCTTCAGAGCCAGCTAGGCATCTTCCACCCATCAGTGCCACCCAAGACCCTGCAAAAATTCCCATGTCTCTTTCTGCTTTGACCAGCTCCAGTTTTGCTCCCGTGTTGGTCTTTGCAGTCATCCTCTTCTCTTTGCTGTCTTTTCCAGTTGTTGTGCCCTTATCCTGCTTTTACCTCCTCTTCCCACCTGCTTTTGCTCTTCCTGTGCTGAATGGTCCCATCTGCTGTGAACCTTCTCTTCCTTGCCTCTTTTCTAATCCACTTTTCCAAGGAGCCCTTCCTTCCTCCCACTTTTCTATATCTCTGTTGTGTTACTCTTTTTGCTTGCCAGCCCTTTCTGGCGAGGCTGCGGCTCTCGGCCTGATGGCAGTTGAGGCCATGGCAATAAAACCCCAACACGTGGCTTTCCTCCTTGCTGCTCTCTCTGGTGTAGGTAACAGCTCCGGTGCATCTGAAGGGTTCCAGTCTTGAGCTGTGTAAAAAAGCATTTGCCCGGCAGCGTGCCAAAGACTTGACGGAGCAAGCCAGCGCCCTCCTGGCCAAAGACAAGCAGATCGAAGCTCTGCAGCAGGAGTGTCGGGACCTCCAGGCTCAACTCATTGCAGGGAAGGTGAGCAACTTTCTGGGATGTCACTCAAGCACTGAGGGCAGACGGGGAAACACCAGCTGCAGGGATCAGGCTTGAACAAGTGGGGTGAGGCTAATTAATCCTAAGAAGTGGAGAGTGAAAGGAGAGTGCCTTCAATGTGTGAGGGAAAACTGGGAGTGTGTGATGAAGAAAGTGGCTGGATCTCTCCAGAACAGCCAGTGGGAGGATATCCCAGTTTCACCCTACAAATTCATAGATCCAAGCTGCCATTTTCAGCAGCGACTAAGACTTTTCCTGTGGAAACGACTGAGAAGCCAGTGTTGGTGGATGTTGCTCTCTGTTTGTAGAGAGGTGCCCTGGTGATCCCTTCTGGCGTTAAACCATAGAGAAAATTATCCAGGCCAGAATGTCCCATCGAGAAGAAATGTCCTTCCCTGATTGCTCACCACAGACCCTGCAGAAGGGGCCCTGGACCCCTTCCAAAATGCTCTGATATTCATACCAAGGCATGTTGGGCAACCTGAATCTGCCAGGGATAGGACAGTGACAAACTGTAGTAAAAAAGACTCATTACAGCCTAAAGAAATACCTGGTACGGTCTTTGGGTTGATGAATTCAGCTGCTGTCTTGCTAGGGCATGAGTGACCACCCCTAACTGAGAAGGTGGGACATGTCCTGGTTTATATAGCCTGCCAAGGCAACAAAACCAGAGGACATTTATACATAAAGCAGGGAATCTGCAAAGAGTACCGGAGGTGAAAACAGTCTGTCTGTTCTTGTTTTTCTCATTTCTCTATCAAGCAAGCTGTGCATAAAATTTTGATTCTCAACTAGTTAAAATTGAACATTCACTTAACCTGTCTGCGACATGCTAAAAACATTATGTCAAGAAAGGGCTTTCTGTGCAGAGATGTTATGTGCACGTTCAGAATTTGTAACCAAATCACTTTTAATCTAGCATAGTTAAATCAGCACGCATATTTTAATAGCTAGTGAATGGATCTATTGAGTCCCCTTCCAGTGGCAAGACATCCTACACATCTGAGTGCAAAGTCATTAGCCTTGCATTGCAAAGTCAGGGCTCTGAGGATGGGATAAAATGATTTCCTGACACCCCTGCTCCAGTGACGGGCTTCCAACCAAGCTCCGGTGAAAAACAGGCTACAATTTCTTGCCAATAAGTAGTCCTAACACTTTTTGTGGATGATGGCACAGGAGCTAATGAAGGAGTGCAAGCTAGAGGGATGAATATGGTCAGGGGTTTGCCTGTGAAAAACACGTATCTGCAGCCCTTGGTGCAGGCTCCTGCACGTCCCTGAAGTGCAGGAGGCAGCAGGGGCCAGGCACAGCTGGTGTCCCAGCTTCTTCAGCTGGCAATGGGCAAGCTGGGCAATGCAGTGGACACCAAGGCAGCTGCACAGGACGTGTATAATGGAAACTGAGAGGGGAGAACTGAGCTTTTCTCTGCTCCCTTGTTCTGCCCAGAACAAGCCTCCTTTGGAGGCTGCCTGTTGGGAAGAGCTGCCTTTTCTTTGGTGGCTGAAGGGAGATTTTGTATAGAACCATGAGCATTTTTTTTTAAAGGAACTATTACGCTGATACCCCAAACATGGGTCTGGCACAGAAGAGGGCTCAACTCCTGACTTTTGAATCTTTAATCAGCTTCCATTAATGGTACCTCAGTTTCCCCTTACAGCATAATAGCACGTTCTTCTGGATTAACTGTATCATATTTAGAAAGCACATACTATTTTAGGGCCAATCAGAAGGGAGCAGGGAAGGTGCAGAAATTTGTCCTGGATATCAATTGTGTTGAATTCACTGGCTTATAAGCTTTCCAGGGGAACGAGCAATGTCTCCTCAGCAGCATGTTTGTAAAGGCAGGTTTTCATAACCAGCTTTTATGAACATGCAGGTACGTGTTTTTCTTTTTCTTTTTTTTTCTTTCTTTTTCAGAATCCTAAAAAAAGAAAACCTTTGAAGACTTAAAACAAACTGGTGGTGTATCTCACTATTTTTGTGAGGGTAAAACTACACTGTTTTCCTTCTCAAACTGCTGGCCTTGGGTCCAGAATAAAGAGGAACGATCAATTGTACAAAAGACAGGAGTCCAAACATACCCCGCTCTTTGAAGAAGTTAGAAATGAAGAATTAGAAGGAAAAAAAAAAAAAAGAGAGACAGAAAAAAAACTGGCATCAGAGTCTCAAATGGCCTTCACGCTTCCTAGCATTTTAAAATCCAAACATACAGGGACACACAGGGCTCCAGAGAATGTCAGCTATCCAACCAAGGAAGTGAAGCAGCTACAACGCTGGGAAATGAAATATTATTATCCTGACGCGCTCTCTGCTGGCAAGCAGCACAGGCGCAGGAGAAGGGCCCTCTCGGCATGTGTTTGCCCCGAGGTGGTTAATGGGTGATGGTATCTGTGGCAGGTATCAGCTGGGACAGATATTATCACCCATTCACACACAGGGGCAGGTTTTGAGACTCTGGAGACCCAAAGAACGAAATCTTTGGGGGTCGTGGTACAGCCGGGCCCGTTTTGGGGATTCTTCAGTTACATGTTCGTAGAGGGTGTATTAAATTGCTGCTTCGGGGCGCGATGTAACGCGGTGTTTCTTGCGTCTCCCGCAGGCTGACGCCGGCTGCCTCCCCGTCCCCGACTTCGACCGCCTGCTGCGGGAGTCGCAGAAGGAGGTGCTGCGCCTGCAGCGGCAGATCGCCCAGAAGAGCGTGGCCGAGCGGCCGCGCTGCCGCCCGGGCGGCCGCCGGGCATCCC
>VWPW01006683.1:0-149119 GCA_013389825.1 Crypturellus undulatus | reverse complement strand
GCCCGCGGCGCCGCCGGCAGCGCCTCCCTGTTCCGCACTGGGGCTGCCGAGGCCTCCCCGCCCGCCGCCGGGGGAGGGGGGGTCCGGGACGGCCTCGTCCGGCCTGGCCTGGTCCGGCCTGTGGGGCCGCCGGGTTCGGGGAGGGGGAAAAGGGGCGCCCCGGGGAAGCGGGAGCTGAGCCGGTTTGCGCGGGGCTGCGGGCCCCGGCCCAGGACGGTGCCTCAGGCCCCGACCTCCTGGGCCTGTGGCTCCCTGGCCGGCTCCGTGCGGCTCTATGCGGACTTTTCTACCCGGTTCTCTGCTGAGCCCTGCAAGGTTTCGGGCCCTGCTGTGCCCTGGACGGGAAGCCCCAGCTCTCCTCTCTTCCCACCCTCTCCTTTCTCTTACTGCTCCCTGGATCTTGGAGACGGGTGCAAGGCATGTTTGTTCTTTGTTTTCCTTTCCCAGGCTGCCCCTGACTTTAGGAACTCTGTTTAGGAACTCTAATGGTTGTGAGAGTCTGTATTCTTTTCTCTTTTTTTGGCATTCACTACCTTACAGTTTATTTCCGACTAAGGCAGCATTGAGTAAGAAATTACACGCTGCCATTCGTGATTCACTTATATGGAAGTTAGTTCGTGCCTGAGAGTTTTTTACGGTCTTGGGTGAACACTTGGTCATTTGTGGCCACTTCTTTGGTTGTCCTCTACCATGCTGAGGTGGCTCCTCAGCTGTGTCCTTCATAGTTTAAGATTGTGCTGTGGTGACCCAGCACTCAGCAGATTCCTCCGTGATGGAGAGAGATGCACAGACTTGTTCTCGTTTCTCTGCCTCTGTCCTCATTATCTTTGAATGCGCCTTTTATGCTGAAATTTTCAACTGGCCATGCAGATCCTGCCAGATGAAAACTGAGGGCTTTCTTGTGGCTGCTCTTCATTTCTCTGTTTTGGGAGAGTCCATCCTCGTTGTCAAAAATTTCCTAGCTGAAAAATATCCACAAAAGTAAGTCTGATAGGAGCAGTGAATGGGGAGGCTGTCACAGCTAAACCCTTTTTCCCGGATGCATGTGGTACCTCACTTAGGATGAAACTAGTTCTTGAGACAATAACCCCATGGTTACCACTGTCCAAATAAATAAAAAGAAAGATTTTGCTTTTCTATTTATCTTCCCAGTTTGATATGTCAGGGCAGATCTCTTTCAATGATCCCTCAATGATTAAAGAATAAGCTTTTCTCCTGGGTTTCTTTGGAAAATCCTTGTTCTGTTTTCTCTCTTTGATTTTCCTACTTCTGTATTTAAGGGCTCTTGGAAGCTGGTTATTTCTGTAGCCACAAATCACAGTTGAGCAGCTTTTTTGTTCAGTGGCAGTGTTGGCTTAAAACACCTCCTATAACCTCATTCCCACTGCTTGCTCATGGTGAGGTTGCGCTGAGTCCTTGTGACACAGCTGAAGGAATGGGCCTCATTTAGGTGGCAAATGCTCCAGGGTGTTCTGCCGTTGACAGAAAAAAAAAGGTGTTTAGAGCTGCCTCGGGATACTGAGGAACGTCTGCACAGGGTTCGAATCACCATGAAGGCACCCTGCTATGCACTGTTTTTTCCTTAAGCCTCTGGCACAACTGTGCATCGTATTCGCAGTTAAATGTCTTCCTTGCGAGTCTGGCCTTTGGGCAAACTTTGCCATTACCTTTTCTGCTGCCTTCTGAGTTTTTTGAAGGAGTGAGGGCCTGAGAGGCATGTTCTGCTTGCTCCCTCTTGAGGCAGGATTTCAATTAGTGCTTCATGGGTGCAGGGCTTTTTAGAAAGCTCGTAACATTTTTAATTTACTTGGTTGCATGCTTTAAATTTTCCAGTCATTTGTCAGAACACTGGTACTTACGTGTCTTTTACATGTTTGACATTAAGCGGTACAGCCTCAACATAGACTTGAATCATGCAGTCCCATCCCAATCCTTCTGCAGGGTCTGCCAGCATCAGTACTCACTGTGGATAGAGCTTGGGGTTGGAAGCAGCTGTTGTAGTTATTTTTAGCTGTTTTGTTGAACACATTCCCTGCACCTGGCTAATTCAATGAGTGTCCTCCTCCAGGCCCTGCAGTGAATGAGGTGGCAGAGCTCCAGATCAGAGCTCTGTTGGTGCTGTGTGCCAGACTCCTTTACCATTTGTCTGTTAAAGTGATGAGTCTAGGTTCTGCAGAGAGGTAACCATCTGTGAGCGTGTGCCAAGGGACCATGTCTCTCTTGTTGGGGGGAAATTACGTCCATGAGGGCTAATTTCATTTTGTAAATTTTTTCACTGCGCAATCATAAAGTTGTCTCTAATTAGGAATTTAATAATTTTGTTTAGCTTTTTATTGGGAAATGATCACAAACAAGCAGATTTGTCCTGCGTTGTTATTTGCAGGAGATCATGTCTTTGAATTGTTAAGCATGGTGCATGTTACTCGTGCAGAGGGTGTCTAATCCTAGCTGCTAGGGACCTTAAACAACTTAGCTGACTAACAGGCCATGCTTTGTGAGAGAGTGCAGTTTTTCAGGGCAGGGTGAGATACGGATTTGAAACATATTTTGTGCCAGATGGCTTGGAAGAAAAATAAAAGGAAGTTTCAAACATTCATGTGTAGATTTCCCAGAGTTAAATATTCCCCCTGAAACATTCCTGGCACAAGGTGAGACCTGGCATCTTGTTAGATGCCTTAGTGCCATGGGTGTTTCCACTGGCAAAAAAATCTTATTCTCCCTTTGCCTGAGCTTATCTGAGCGCCCCTGGGGCGGGGGCTCAGTGGTGCCTGCCTTGGAAGGAGGAGCTCGGGTTTTCCAGCCTCTGCCTGGTTCTTGGCTGCTGGAGTCCCGTGCTGACCCGGCTCCATGGGTGCTTTCACATCGCTGAAACTCACTGCAGGCTGCCAGTTCCAAACATTTTAGGTACCATCCCTTTAGCAGAGAATCTGAAAATCTTGGAAATTCTTGATAAGATGGGCTTGGTCTCTTTTTTTTTTTTTTGGCTTTCTGCAGTGGAGCCACAAACTTAGATGCAAAATAAATTAGACGTGGATTTGATATTGTCCTAATGACTGCCTATAAAGGAAGTTCAGAGTGACTAGCTTAGATATCTCAGTGCTGTAGATGTTCAGAGCGAATTGGGATATCTTGCTTCTGATGGGATGTCAACCAAAGGCCACAGGCTCAGATAGGATCATAAGTTCCTTGGGCTTGTTCGTTCCTCAGGTCGCTTTGATGATACTAAAGATCTCCTGACTCCAGGATCTATTTACCATATCTAACATTTAAAATAACATCAAAGCCCCATTTCTTCCTTCACTTTGGGCCTTACCCTGCTGTCAAGCAGTTGCCTAGGTGGAGAAGGACGTTCATGCAACTCCTCCCTGTCAAGTGACACATTTGATTTAGGGTATGTTTCATTTGTAGCCCAAATGAAAAAGCTGGACATTTTGTTAAGGACTTGTGTTGCGAATAGGGAAAGATTGCATAAAAATTCATTAGGTGTTTTAAATCTCCTATGAAACTTTGTCTCCAGACCATGTACTTGACTTAAAAAAAATCCAAAAACCCCCAACGTTTTTTCTGTCCATTTTTAAGTATCTCTCTACTTCCGAAGGGGTTCTTGACTACTTCTGTAATTGGCTTCTGTAACTTTTTTATGAGTGAGTGTGACTATACATTGTGACAGTGAGATAGGTGTGAGAGGGGCAAGTTTCCCTATAGGATTTGCCTTGTTTCTCCCTTTGTCTAGTTTGGTGTTGGCACATGTAAGACACGTGGCATGTGCTGCTCCGTCAGTTCTTCATGACTACCCGCTGAGGTGTGTTTCTCTTGGCATTTCTTGTGTGTCTTTTCCTCCCTTTGGATTCTGAAACTGTCACTGAAAGCCTCTTTGCCACTCTCTGCTATTCATGAGTGTTTTGTTCTTTCTTCTGATGTTTTACCTGTTGTTTTTGTTGCTTTGGAGAGGGCCATGGAAGATGCTGCCCTTGCCTCTCATTGAAACCGTAGGTGAGGCATCAATGGGAACTCGGGCTTGAGAGCTTCTCAGGGCCAACTGCTGCTGCATGACAGGACCAGCCGGGCTGGATCCGCCTGCTCTGGATACCGGGAGCTGCCCAGTGCAGGGCTCTCTGGCTAGCTGAGTAATCTTAGCAAGGCAACAACCATTTTTTCATGTATAGCGGTCCGTTCGGAGAAGATTGGAGGTTTTGATACGGCATTTTGCTCACCTGTACTGTCAGTAAAGCCTCTTCTCCCTTGGTGTGTGCAGCTTGCTCTGTTGTTTTGGTTGTCTCTGAACTCACTGGGGTCTCTCTTCCTCTTCAGGTGGAGCCAGGTGTGCTACCTTTGGGACCTACTTGTGAAGAACATGAAAATTTCCCTCCTAGAAATGCAATAACAGGACAAGAGAGTAGCCAGCAGATAGAGCATCTGGTGAGTTGTGGTTCCTGTCTGGGGGGTTCAAGAGGGAACTGTAGATACAGGCCTTTTCCTTCCAGAATGAAACTCGTCTATTTTCAGGTGAAGGAAGGCAATGCTGCTTCTTGTCTTTTTAGCTTGTGGAACCCAAGCAGAGGTTTGGGAGACAGAAGTATTTCTAGGTACAAGTGTTCTGTGAAATTGGGAAACCCATTCTGTGAAAATGGGAAACCCGAACTAGGCACAACTTGGAAAATCAGCGGGCAAAGCTCAGTTGTGGAAGACATTGCTCTGTCGGATGTTTTGCCGAGTCTTGTACTCACCGACAGTGGAATATTTTAGAAGAAAATGAGAGGGGAAACATATCAGCAGTCTCCATGCTGTGTTGGATTTGGTATTATATGAACATGGATTAGATGTGACTAATGTGGGACAGATGTTGTGTGAGGAATCTGTCCCTTATGAATTATTGCAGTCAACAAGGACTATTCACACTGAGGTTCAGCAGTTCATGCCTATCTGGGAAACCAAGAACGGTAGCAAGTAAATAGAAATAAAGGAATTTAACCAGAGGATGTCTGCTCTCTATTAGGTGTCATTTGAATTAGAATAAGAGTTCATATAGCAAAGCTAGTGTCTCAGGCTGGATATTTTGCATGGCTCTGTCTCTTTTTTTCCCCTGACATCTTGTCCTTCTTCCATGATGCAAATGGGAACAATTCGTGCAAATAGGAAACAGAAAACTGTTTTCAAACATTGAAGGGGTCAGAGGAGAGAAGAAAGGACCATAAGAAGAGCTATTTGACTTGAAAACTTTTTGTTTTTTATTGCCTTTTGAAAACTCTTATTGGATTTAAAAAACATCTTGTGTTTGACGCAAAGCAATTTTCTGAAGAAAATGGCAAAAGCTTGTGTGGCATTGGGTCAGGGGAGCCACACTTCATTTTCTTGTACATTGTATGAACATGGGTTCACTGACATATATGTGCTTCTTTTGTGCAGGAAATTGAACTCAAAAAAAAGCGCAAAAAATGTGAAAACCTTGAACATGAAGTGAGGAAAAAGCATAAAAGATGCAAAGAACTAGTAAGTATTCTTGTTCCTTTCTGTTGCAAACATAATAGTAAAAAAATAGCTGTAGCGTTCTCCTCTTGGATATTCTTTTGTTTATCTCAGGGGTCACTAGCTGTTCTGGTTTTAGCAGTGACACAAATTTTGAGCTTCAGTCCCTGAAGCTGGAATTATTTATTTAGTCTTTCAGCTGGCTGTGGGTTTCATTACTGGATGAAACTCTGTGACTCTTGACACGTCCAACCATTCTATTATTGGAATGATATTTACCATTTTCACAAGCACTCCAGAGAAGTATTATGAGATTTCTACCTCTTGGGTAGATGGGAATTACAGATACCCATGGACATTTCCTTGTGCTTCTTATTTGCTGGATGAAAACCTGCCTCTGCAGGTCATATCACAGGATCTGGATTTTTCCCTTGCGTTTGAATTTTGCTGAGCATATTGCCCAAATGTGTTATTGGTGACTATCACAATGTTTAATTCCACCCAAGGGTGATGACTCTGAGTAGATGTTTCATGTCTTGCTCAAAATTCAGTTCAGGTCAGGTCTAACTAGCTATAAGGCACAGCTCAGTCTCTTGCTCCCAACTTCTTGTTCATCTTACCTGCCTCTTTTAATTCCCATATTTTCACAAAAGCATTTTTATTCTTTGATATGTGTTGATTCTTCATGTACTTTTGGAACAGTGCTTCCTTTCACATGGTATTATGTGTTAGAGCTTAAATTAAAGGGTATTTTTTTGTTTATTTGTTTTGTACTGTTTTTTCCATGCTTTCTAGAACTGCCTAAAAAGGAATGTAGCCCTGAGGTTGAGATGGGCAGAACCATCGGTGTCAAGCAGTCTGTCTTTATCTACTAATTACCTTATCCATATTCTCTGTAGATCTTGCACTGGACAAGATGAAAGACAACCTAATTGTTTATTCTTGGGTGTTTCCACTTGCTTCCTAGTGTCTTTCTACAGTGTCAGCTGCAATTCTTAGCATTTGTCACTGTTTCAAGATGCCAGAGCAGTGTCCTTGCTTGGCCTTACACTTCAGGAGCTGTCTAAAACTATTTGCATATCTGGCCCTCTGGCTATTTCCTTTGCTTTTGAAACTTCAGCCTGAGACCAATGTGCATCTGTATACCACGAGCTAAGTCAGAATATGGCTCTTCAACACTGTCATGACCAAAAAAAAAAAAAAATACTGAGAGAAAGAACCTGCAGTCTGGCTGCCAGATCCAGTGGGGCTTTTCTCCAGCACAACTTGTGCGATTTGTTTTATTTCGGCATGGGTGACCGAATCCAAACTATATAGAACAATCTTTCCTTCTGTGATTGGTACCTTGGTTAGATGGTACTGGTTTGGTTTGGTTGCTGCAGCAAATTGAAGTCAGGCTTCTTTCTAATGGAAGTGTTCATGTGCCTTGTTTCAGTCCAGGGTCATCTTGGATAGTATTTGATCTACTTCACTCAGAATCTGTTGTCTGAGGAATCTATTGCTGTCTCGGTTACCTTAGGACATAGAAGAGATCAACTCCCAGAAAAAGACATCACTTTAATGTTTATCTTCTAGGAAAATTCTTTGGGAGAAGTTGTTCTATTAATTTTCCTAATTCTTGTAGTGCAGAGGGAAGGTCTGTGCTACCCTATGTGAACTGCAGGCCACTCATCAGAGTAGCTGTCTCCAAAGCTTTGTTGAGTCTTTGTGGTCTGCACGAAGCACAGTTCTATCCTCTCCTCCTCTCTATCCCTTCAGTACACATTTCAGTAGGGCTGACTGCTCAGCTTCTCTTAGTGAAATATGTTGTAGGAATAGGAAGAAAAGTATCCTGTTAGGAACGTGGGGTACAAGACCTCTTCTTTGTTGAGTGCGTATGGAATGATGTCTTTGTTACAAACTGACTCAACGTGGGCAAGGCCAAATCTGAGTGTGCTTCTTTATTTAACATAAAAAATTCCTTGGAACTTCTTGAGCTTCTTTGGGATTTCCCATAAGCTACAAGTTCATGAGCCACAGTATTGAGTTTGAATACGCTGAATGAATCATTGCCTACTTGCTCTGCTCTCATTCCTGACTAGGCATCTTCTGTGGGCCACTGCTGGCAGCAGGATTCTGGGCTCGAGGGCCCTTTGCTCTGGTTTGTTTTCATGTCCTTAATACATCGTTGGATGAGGTGGTTTTGGACAGGAGCTATTCAAGATCAAGAACAGACCAACTCATCTTAAACTACTGGGCCTGAGACTCTGCCAGCGTAGAGATAACCAGAAAATACTTGTATAGAATTTTGACATGGGGGAGAGTTTATGTGTCTATGTGGAGTTGTGTGTGACTGTGAAACTTGAATTTCTCCAGAGCTCCACAGAGCAGCTGTGTAGAGCCTTGCAGGTGGGGTAGACCTAGCCAAATCTCCCTGTATTTCTGTAGTCTCCTGCTTGCTCAGAGACACTGTTATCTAAGATAGTGCCAGCTGGCTCACATTGCCTTCTTGACTCCAGACTGAATCCTCATTTTTTGAATTAGACCTAGCTGTTTAAAACTTTTTTAATTGTAGTCTGTAACTCCTTTTAGGCCTTATTATCCCCAACAATATTCCCTCCTAAACTGAAATTTCTCAAAACGACTTTTTCTTGAAGCAACAGTGAAACTTGCCAAATTGTAGGTGGAGATGGGGGATAGTTCCAGACAGCGGCGTTTACATGAGGTGGCACCGGAGCTGTGAGATAGGCAAGGGAATATCTTTTTCATTCTGCAGTTTGGGGCTAAAGAAATGAAAAAAAAGAAACTTAAGAGAATACCTGACACAGGGCTCGTATCTGTTTGAGTACTGCTGCTTGTTTACGTCTTGCAGCCTTCAAACAGCATCGCAGCAGCATCATTCAGCAGGAGCAGTGGAGCTACCTGTTTGACACTCAGTAGGAGAAGGTGGCAGTGGGGTTAAATGGGGCTCTTGGTGGAGTAACACCTGCTGTTTCTGGACAGGAGATCCAGCTGCAGGAGATACAGAGTGAAAATGCACGACTGGCTGAGGAGAACTCGCAGCTAAACGAGAAGGCTGGATGGGCAGAACAGGTAAAAAGCAGTATTTTTGTCTGTCAGATGGAGTATTAGCTCTGTAAAACTTTGAGAAGAACTTCCTAGAATAGTAGGGGTTTAGATTGCCAGCTTAGTAACTGTTGGGTGGTTGTCAGGGTGTTTGCAAGCACAGCAGTAAAACTGCCCTGTGTTTATTGTAGGATTCCTGTTTGTGAGTGAGATGCCCCTCCTTGAGTTCATGCTTGGTTTACCTATCAAAATGACCCGTTAATGTGCAAATGTGTTAATGTACAAATAGGTATACGTCACATTGAGGACAAACACAAATGCATGAACACTTGTTTTTGATGAAAACCAGAGGGGATTGGTGGTTTTGATATTATAACTAGGAGTCAGGTCTGTAACAGACCTATTGGGATGAGAAAATAAATGGTCCTATATTATTTATACATTGATTATGGCTACTTCTGCTGATTGGCAAGCCTTTCTTTCCAGGTTGAATCTGAGAATGCTGACCTGAAGTTGCAGGTTGTTTTGGTTACTAAGGAACGAGATTCAGTGATTCAGACGAATCAAGGACTCCAAATCAAGCTGGAGAATCTAGAGCAGGTGCTGAAGGTCAGTATGACCTGTATGACTGGAAGAACTGCTTTGAAACTTAGTGCTGTTTTGGATGGCACAGGTGGTCTTGATGCTTGTTCAGTTTTTGCACCTGTGCTTCCCCTGGGGAATCTTTCAGGTGGGAGGGGAGAGATGGTGGCCACCGCCTAATGAAGCATTCTCTTTACCTATATTGCTCTGGTTTGTGGTGGGAATTTCTTACTTTTCCCTCTGTTTAACGATGATGTGAAACACAGATGATATTTTGGTTCTGCGGCCTGTGAGAGGACGTGGGACGAGGTTCCAGTAATGTTGTCCTTAAACCCTCTGTGAATTGTTCTGCAGCACATGAGAGATGTGGCTGAGCGAAGGCAGCAGCTGGAAGTTGAGCACAAGGAAGCGCTGCTGGTGCTGAAGGAGAAACAAGAGGAAGTCAGGCGGTTGCAGCAGGTATGCAGCATGTGAGGAAATGGACATTTTACTCTCTGAATCCCTGGAAAGAGATGGGACTTCTGCACTGTGGCTGCTTGGAGGGGCAGTGTGGGGAGGAGGTATGTGTGCATTCACCAGCGAAAGTAACACAAGGAAGTGTCTCTGTCTATGGAAACTCTGTTACCTGGGGCTTTTCTCCTGAATCACAGTTCTGATCTCTCACTACTCTTTGTCCGTAGTTCGGAGATGGCCTTCAGCCAACATTTTAAGTTTGTAATGGGGTCTGTCAAGGTGATGATAGTATTAGCAGGAGTGAGCTTAGATAGGCTGCTTTTTTATTTATTCTCTCTTATTTCTTTGAAGGCCCAGGCAGAGGCAAAAAGAGAACATGAAGGAGCAGTGCAGCTTCTAGAGGTAAGACAAAAAAAAAAAAAAAACAAGGCAGATAAGGGGCTGCAAATTTGGTATCCTCTTTTTGTAATACAGTGTTGTTGGTTCCCTGGATTTTATTGATTCTTGTGTGGAATGCTGTAAAGTCTAGGTGTGTTAAAGCTAGTGCTCCTGTGCACAAGGATCGGTTGTGATGGCAGAGGCTTTGCTGCATTTATAGTTTTGCATAGTTCAACTTCAGCCTCTCCAGTCCTTGAATTAGGGTCCTTTATTCAGACTGTGCCCAATACCTCTTTGAAGGCTGCATATAAGAACTAACCTCTGATTTGTCTGCTGCCTTTCCAGGATCTTCTGCAGGGAGAAAGAATAGTTGCGTCCATATTACTTGATTTTTTTTTAGGGGTGGGCGTGGGGCGGGCGGGTGGGTATGTGTGCTCTATGCTATTTATTAATGAATAAAGGAGAAATGTGGTTTTTGGCTCAGCATAACAAGTCATGAGGTGTGAGGCACCTCTTTCATGCTACTTGCTAGTCTGGGGCCAGCCGTGCGAGTTCTCTGACATCTATAAAGAAGGGGCTTTGCCATGGGAGCAGTTAACTTAATGATTCAGACAGAGGTTTTCTGAAAGCAAAAACACCTTAGGCTAAGCAGGGTGCCTCAGTGTGCGTTTGGACAATGATGAGGTCTCATGTTAGTGAGGCCGAGACTCTGACTGCAGCGGTGACAGAAGGGCGGGATGAATGATCTCTGTCCAGCACTGTTCAAGAGCTCTGGGGTTGTCAGGAGCCCAGGAGACACTGCAGCATTGACAGAGCAGGATGGGAAGTGTCCTTGATTCAGGAGATTGCTTTGTGACTGCAAACAACATCCATTTTGAGTGGGCCTGATCAGGGTGTGCACTGTGAGATCCCCCAGTGTGCTGGGCTCTTACTCAGTTGGACTGAAATTATTGCAGGCTGGGGGAATGTCATGGAGAAGTGATATTATTTCCAGTATTGCCTGTAAAGACAAAAGCAGGGCTGATAAAACCACTTTTACTGACATTTAGCTGTTTTCTTAGTAACATTTTAAGAGAAGAGAGTTTTGGTATACAACAAATGTCTTCTGAATTCATTGCAGGATTGAAGCAGCCTCTTTGTCTTCAACTAGACAACTACCTGTGTGGAGGAAGAAGGGGACAGTTATTTAAGACCTGATAGGCTGGTTGTACTGTTCCATAAGGGCCTCATCAGTTAAATATTCTTGTTTCCATGCAGCTGGCACAGGGATGCTTTATGAGTCAGTGACCCCAGGAGGGCAGAAGGGAGAGAAGTTGTCATTAAAAGCTAGTGTAATCCCCATTCCTTGGAGGTGTTTGAAGACTGACTGAGCAGGGCTCGGAGCAAACCGGCGCAGCTGCCCCTGCTTTGAGTGTAGGGGTTTGAGCTCATCAGGCCCCAGAGATGCCTTCTATTATTCTGTGATAAGGATGCCAGAGGGTGAGAGAAGGTATGGGGAACAGGTGCTGCATATAGACTGGCGCAACTTGGAAAGAAGACCTTAAGAGTTTATGGACATGGAGATGAAAGACTTAAAAGTGATTCCCAAGTAAATGAGGGCTGAAGAGTCTCAACTGCCTTTTATATTTCATAGATGAAAAAGTCGAGCCTGGGTTCAAGGATCCCGTTTAGACTTTTGTTGGGAAAAATGGTGGGGCTTAGCTTAGCTTTGCTTGTCTTTCCTGACCTGGAGCGGGGTGCATAACTGAGCAGGCTACGAGCTGCTTGGAATCTTGTCCAAGCTGGGTTTTGAGCAGTGTCTTGCTTCCCTGCACTCTTTGGTCTCAGACCTGGGCAAAGGCCTGGCAAGAATGAGGCCGTTCAGTGGTATTTAAGAGTGGTTGGGATACACTGGGAAAAGAAGGCCTGAAATTTACCATTTAAACTTATTGCTAAAAGCCTGCTGAAATTCAGAGACCCTCAAAAGGTCCATGCTTATACATGCCATTGGTTTGTTGTGTTTGGAGTTAAACAGGTGTACACTTGACCTGGAGTGATAATGTCAGTACGGAACAAGGCAGATTTTTCGCTAATGTGATTGCTGATGTGGTTTTATATCTCTTTTTGCTCTTTTCCTTGCTGACAGAGTACTTTGGATTGCATGCAGGTACTGATATAATCCTATCGAGTAGGATGTGTTTCTCCTCTGCCCTAACTTTGCTAGTGGCTTAATGTGTCTCTTTTAACTGTACTCTGTGTAAAAGATTGTGGGAGTGTCATCTCTAAAAATAAATGTATTGAAAGGAGCTACCACTGCAAGCACCTACAAGTACCTACAAATACCACTACAAGCTGCTTTTCTGCTTAAAAGCTTTGCTTCCTCAATTGATTAAAATTTGAAACTTTTATCAAACTTTGGAATTAGCCATCCTCTATGCAGGAGATTGGTCTGCAGACCTCCAGAGTCTGCCCTTCTAAATTAAACATTTCTATGATTCTCAGATCTCAAAAACATATAGCAGAAGATAGAGAAAAAGGAACAAGGGAGATCAGGATGGGCAATATCATCCACAGTAGCACAGCCGGGAAGTAACATGTCTGGGAGGACAGGAATATGCAGGTGGTGGTGGGTCTAGCTTGGTGGGAAAATAAGTTCCTGAGTTGATGGTTACGTTCAGCCCACCGTGCTGGGCTCCCTGCTCTTGCAGCCTCTACCAGTAACCATGCTGCTCAACTGCACTTGGTGTGTGGCTCCTCTTTCCTCCCCTTTTGGACTAAGCATGGACAGAGAGTCACCCTTCTCCCCTACGTCTGGAGTTGGTTTCCTGCTGCTTCCCTGAGGTTCCTGACCGTGTCCTCAGATTCCCTATTCTTGTCTACCTGCTTCGTAGCACCGTCCTGGAAACTTGCTGCTTCCTAGTTGTGTGTGAATCCCTGAGCATTCTGCTAGACCTATACATCGTTTGCCATGTGACAGAAATAGTTAGGGGATGCTTGTGCATTGTTTTGAATAACACAAGATGTAAAAGACACCTGACCAGTTAATTAGGTATCTCAGAGTTAAACTCAGGATTATCCAGGATATTCACTTGACCACCACTGTAAATGGATTTAAACTGTGATTAACAAACTTACAGGATAGAGGTTTATGATGCTGTTAGACACAACATCCAGATGCATCTGCTACCTCTGGCCTCCAGGTCCCAAGGTGGAGAGCGAACCCTCCGTGGTCCCTCAGTCATTTTGTACTTGCTGTTTGCTGAAGACTCCGTCCCAAGGTGGGATCAGGGGCAGAGTGATCAGGGACAAGGTGCTGGTGCAGAGGAAGCCCTGGTTTGATCCAGTACAGTTGTCCTTGTAGTCTATATTTTTCTATTTCATTAAAACACAGCACTTAGGGAGGAGTGTTTACGTTATAAGCCCTCGTGATTTCAGAGAAATCCTGTGTAATATGGCTTCATTGACTAAAAAAAACAAAAACAAAAAACAAAAAAAAAAACAAAAAAAAAACACAGAGATAAGCAAAAGAGTATAGCTGTTACCATTGCCTACAAAAAAAGGCCTCATATGTTAAAAAATGGTCTTTTTTTTTGAACTCTGGGACAGATTAGGCTGTCAGAGCACCAAGGTTCACGCTATGTTTTTTTACGTCTCTTAAATTACAGTGCTGAAGTGGTAGCTGTGGGTATCTGGAGGGTAAGGGAAGGGCTGTGATTTTCATCTGCATTTCTGGTGTGACGTGGCTAATAGAAAGAGAAGTGGAGAATGCAGATATTTCTGGGAGCTGTTTGTGAAATCCAATAGCGCCTTTCATTATAGGGACTTCTTGCCAGCCTCTGTAGTGATGAGTTTCTGTTGATGAATTTCCTAAATAGTAGTTCTGCCTTAAAGACAGAATCCTCCTAGCCAGCTGGTAGGAAACAAGGAGTAATCATATGTATATGCGGAGCTTGGTAGGGAGTGAGACAGAAGGACTTTGCAGTCCTGTGAGACAAGAGAAAAAGCGTCCTCCAGGTCAGGTATGTTTCAAAGTTATTTAAAAAGCAGCTTTTCTGTCTCACAAGATATTTCAAGGCTTGATTCAATTTTTGAGGTAGAAGAAGGATTAGGCCTTTCAAAAAGATCTATAGAGCAGAAAATTTTGAAGAGCGTATTCAGTGACTTCTGTTTTGATGTGTCCTACCTACACAAAACGATTAGACGAGTGACTAGGAAGCCTGATGGGATCTCAGCCCGGAGAGAAAAAAACGGGAATAGGAACCACTCAAATGTTACCTCCTGCAAGGGAGAGCTGCACCCCAGTCAGGTGCACTAACATCAAATTAAATAAGCTGGATTTTTTCTGTGTGAACTCTGTTGAAGAGCTACTGATTAGATGAGAAAATGCTGTCCAGCATTGATGACTTTTGTTGACCCATTACCTGAATTTCATGCGCAGATCCCACACAGTGAAGTGGTCTTTGAACCTAAATGAGCTGCTGTGTGGTGGCAAGAGTGAGAAGTTGTGTTCTCCTAGGCATGAAGTTGCCACAGCTGGGGAATGTGTACGGGAAGATAGGGACAGTTGAAAGGGTGGCCAGGACTTGACAGCATTTTGGAGATGTCTCTTCTTTGGAGAAGATGTAGAGAGAGTGGAAATAGAATAATAAGAAATGGAAACATTCTTCCCTTCTCCAAGTAGGAATGACTATTCTCAATCTTTCTGTTTTCAAGGCTTGTTTTTAACATGTCTCAACCTATCTTATACAAGACTTGGATAGGACATTATGTTCAAACCCAGCATTTTGGGGATATTCCTGATTCAGGGATTCCTATTTGAATCCTAATTGAATCCAGTTTCTGAACTGAATTTGTAGTTGGCCTCCTAAGAGGTGGTGAGTCTGGATAGTGCAGACATGGAGCTGGCAACTCCTATTGAGCATTCCAGGACTAGGGACCCTTTTAGGTCCTTAGACATTGAGTATTATTCAGTTTCTAAAAAGATACCACAAAGACAAATGCTGTTTGGAGGCTTCTTGGTGGTTTAGATATGTGCTTATATCTCACCTTGTGTCTCTCCCTTCAGGCTCGGGTAAAGGATCTGGAAGACCAGTGCCGCAGTCAAACAGAGCAGTTCAGCCTCCTGTCTGAGGAACTCAAACAGTTCCGACTTCAAACGGGGAAAATTGACCTTCTCACCTCCACACTGGTGACCTCGGAGCCTCCTCTCACCCTGTGCAACTCCACCCCACAGCCCCACTGGGAGAAGGGTAATTGCTGGATTTACCTGCAGATCTTTTGACAAGCATGTTGTTATTTGTGCGAATGGAAAGGTGGAAAGAAAATGTTTGCTTAGCTTTTGAGATCTCTCTGGTTTTCTCCATCTCTCATAAATACCTTCATTTTGGAGTCATCAGGGAACACCCAGCACTTCTCTGACCAAAGAGAAGTGCTGGTTATCTAGTCTGTTGCACTGTTAAATGAATCACTTTTTGAGATACTTGAGCTGCTTTAAAGGCATTTTGGTACTCACTGCTGATCTTGTGTTCTCCATGTACTTAAAAGTAACAAACTGATTATTTTATTGCAGATTCAACTGTTGTCCCTGCATTGCTGACTCACCAGGACACAGAGAAGACTCAAAATGAAGAGGCCGAGTTGGAAACCTCACAGCGGATGCCTGATGCTACTGTTGGCTCTCCAGTTGTTGCTGCCAGCTCTCAGAAACAAGCCAAGAAGGTGGAATCTCAGTCAAGCTCTTCAAAATCTGAATCCATGCAGAACAGTCCCAAATCCTGCCCAACTCCAGAGGTCAGTATGGGAGACCCATCCAGGGTCTCTCCTTTTAGTCAAGAGAGAATAAATGCACTGCTGAGTTTCCTGGGTTTTGCCTTCCTTCCCTCCTGTCTGCCTGAAAGAAACAGTTGTGAAACATGAGCAAATATGCATGAAAAACCAAAAAGGCTTTGGATGCTCATATCTTTAATTCTAATTTGTACAAATTGTGCTGCTCCAAGAAGAAAGCAGCTAGCATGCTGTTGTGGCCTTGGGTCACTAGAGCAGGGTGGCCTTGACTTTGTCTAGCTGAGGCTTGAAACCTTTCCAGACTGGAGGTGCACCATCTCTGTGGGAACTATCCCAAGGCTTCATACCTCCTGGGAAAGAATTTTTTCCTAATATCCTCCATGAACCCTTGCCTGTTATTACTATTTCCACACCTCATCAGGAAATCTTACAGGTAGTCCCAGTGGGCAGCTGGCATCACACACCAACTTAGAGGACTGGTTCACTGCTCTGGAGATCCTTTGAGTGTTCCCTTGTTCTAGTTTGGGCCATATCTTATCCTCCATCTTTAATGCTTTTTTGTTTGTTGGAAGGTGGACACTGCAAGTGAAATGGAGGAACTGGATGCTGACAGCATTTCTCTAATTCCTGAGTCAGGCAGCCATGGCCCTGCAAAACTGCAGGTCTTCTTAGCTCGATACAGGTACCGTGTCCTCTGTTGTGGTCTTCTGAGGTTAAGACAGGTTGTCTCACAGTTGACTTCTGTACTCTGGTCTCCAGCATTGGTCACGGTTATGGATGCGTATTAGTGTGTCTGTGCATCTGTGTATTCATTCATAGGAATTTTTGTATTACCTGCATAAGCAAATCCAGCACACTTAGTTTAATGAAAACATAACAGACTTGTTAGTTGTCAGTGAGCAGCACTGCTTGAATCCTTACTTTTGAAAAAGGTTTTGGATGAAAAATTGAGTTTTGAATTGCACACATTTCATGAAATGTGATTTCTACAGAAAAGTCTAGTCTTCTCCAAGAACATCTTATATGTA
The DNA here is from genome assembly GCA_013389825.1 of Crypturellus undulatus. Lineage (NCBI taxonomy): Eukaryota > Metazoa > Chordata > Aves > Tinamiformes > Tinamidae > Crypturellus > Crypturellus undulatus. The sequence goes on along the minus strand of VWPW01006683.1, from coordinate 132,404 downwards.
AGCTCAATGTCTATATTAAAATTTTGGCCAAAGTCTGTGGTTGAAATAAAATAAATAAATAAATATGGAGGAGGCAAGAAAACCTAGCACTGAATGAAGCCATTTTTTTTCTGATAAGTTCCTATCCACCGAGCTTTTATGGTTAAATGCAAATCCTTATTCACAGTTAAAATAGTATTTGACATATCCTTCACCTTTTAGGCTATAGAGAAGGAAGAAGAAAATTGTAGTGATTCTGTACTTGAAAGGAACAGGTTAAATATGATCTGTGTCCTCAGCAAGCTGGTAGAGAAGACAACATTGCTTTGGCATGCTGGAATCCCTCTTAAAGACCAAACAGCAGCAATTAGCATTGGGTGCTTGCAAAGACAAAGCATTTCTTGAGGCATTTTTATGTGATAGGTCCTCCAATTAGTTTGAGGATCTGTGATAGATTCTCAGTGGATCCTGCCTCCAGGTAGGTTAGAACTATGTGGAGCACAAATTGAATTACCAATGTACTTATTTAAAATATAGAGTTATAAAAGCTCCGCTAGCATGAAAATTTTAAACTGCAGTCCAGCAAAGGGAGATGTATAGCTCGGATCCTGAAGACTGGATAGTTATGATGAAAATTGAGAGCTGGAAACATTTTCTTTGTTCTTATGTAACATTCTTCTTTCACAAATCAGGTCATTCAGGTTTTGCAAATACAAGGTTTGAGATTCAGTGTTGTGCTTGTTCATAACAGGTATACGTCTGCTTAAGTATATCCTAAATGCATTTTCAGCGTTTTTCCAAAATGATTATGTGCATGGAATGTAGAAAGTTATTTGCAAACTATTATTACTAATGCAGGTGGTTTTAAGGATATCAGTTTCAGAAATGCTGAATCATACAAGTTGCTTATTTAATACCTTAATATCCAGAAAAAAAACAGCAGCCACAGATAATTCAAATACACACTTTTTAAAAACATTTTTTCGTGAATCACTCTGATCTGATTCCTTCAGACTTCATGAGACATCTGTTGTGCTACTCATAAAAGTTATTCTAGATGCTACTTGAATATGAAGCAAGATGTTACTAGTTATAAATAAAACCATAAACTAGGGTCTTGACCCTTCGCTGTGGAATTAGCTGCTTGTAAAAAGTAGATGCTGTTCCAGTAGGATGTAAGCTTATCTAACATGACAACTTGAAACAGTTCTTATAAGTTACTCTATGAAGTAAGTTTTCTTCCTGTATCTATTTCAGCTACAATCCTTTTGATGGACCTAATGAAAACCCCGAGGCTGAGCTTCCACTAATTGCTGGAGAGTATATTTACATCTATGGAGACATGGACGAAGATGGCTTCTTTGAAGGTGTGCTTTAGTGGAATGAAATGTGACTGAACTGATGTAGAGATCTGATCTCCTTGAAGAATCAGAGAGAAATTTCATTTATCTTAAAATTACTAGATAGAGCTTTTCAATCCAAAGTTATTTTGTTGGAGGAGAAAGCAGATTATGTCGGAAAAGGGTTCGTTTATGTTAAGAAATGACATCCTGGCTTAGTGAATTCAGTGGGAATTTTGCCCCTGGTCTCAGTTGAACTCCAGGTTTCATGCGCATGTGGTCCCTCCGAAGTCATGGGGAGGAGCACCATTCAGTCCATAGTCCCTCTTTCCATAGGCTGCATAGTGAGCGAGAGCCTGTAGACAGTTGATGGTCTCAAATGTCTCCTGCTCTTTAAGGCAGGGCAGGACATAAGCTAAACAACCCCCAAAACCTTTATCCTGTTTGGTGTCCTACAGTGCATTTCTCTTGACACCTTTGAAAACATGATCCTGCTTGATTAATAGGCAGATATAATTGAAACTATGAATTGTGGACTGCAAATTTGTAATGAAAATTCCTTGTGGAGCTGGCATATTTAATGGGATCTAAGCTCACAGCTTACTCGGATGCTTTGCAAGAGCTGAGTCAAATGCATGGCATGTTGCTTTGCTTGTTCTTCGACTGCTCTGGCTTGCTCTTTCTACTTTGAAGCTTCTCAGTTATTTATTTGTTGCTTAAAGAATAAAAAAAAAGTTATTCTTTGTTAACATTTCCTGCTATCCTTGCTCTCAATGGTTTTGATGCAAGTAGGATTTGAAAGGGCAAAGTATGTGCAGTCCTTAAGAACTGCACGTTTATTGTTGATTTGATGGTTCTTGCACATGCCACGAGTTCTGTGGTATCTGTCATCTTCTTGGTTTCTTTCTAGACATTTTTATTACAGAGGCCAGCCTAACAATGGAGGGAACTAAAAGGAGGCCAAAGATGGATACACAACTGGAAAGAGGGAATTTCTTGAGGAGAATATCACAAAAACAAAAAATCTGTGTTGCTAGGAGTAGAGACGTGCTGAGAGTCTGCCTGGTTCAGGAAGGTTAGAATAAAAGACACTTAAATTAGTAAAAGACCTGTGATCAGGAGCAATGGGATAATGAAGAAGGAAAAAATCTTAAGCTGATTACTCAAAACACTATCTGGTTAGTTGGCTCTACCAATGGATGGAGAAGTGAGTTTTCTCACTGTGGCCATTGGGATCTAGCGAATATAGTTGGAAATTGAGCAACCTTGGCCAGGGATAGCCTCCTAGAGCCATTTCTGTTCATGACTCCGCTGCAGTCATGACCTGGCATAGATGATGCCACATTATCTTTATAGATGGTTTGGAAGGTTGAAAGGTAGTTTCAGCGGTAACAGGTTTCCTGTTTTTTGTTTAGGGGAGCTGATGGATGGCCGGCGAGGGCTGGTCCCCTCCAATTTTGTTGAGCGGGTTTCAGATGATGACCTCATGACATTTCTGCCTTCGGAGATGAATGATCTCACCCATAGTTCATACCAGGAGAAAAGTTTTGTCAGTGCAAGTACCAGCAGTGGAGATAAGAGTGATTTCTCCATTGAAGAGAGTAGCATCAGCCCATTGACCAGTAGAGCAGAAGGAGACCAGGAGGAGCCTGTTAGTCACACAGCAGTGCCTTATCCAAGAAAATTGACTTTGATCAAGCAGCTTTCCAGAAGTATAGTTGTAGGCTGGGAACCCCCACTCTTACCAGCTGGCTGCCCAGACGTACAGAGCTACAACATCTATGTGGATGAAGAGCTACGTCAAAATGTGAAGAGTGGCTTTCAGACCAAAGCAGTGATAGAGAAGCTGGATTTAAAGACCAAGTCTTACCGTGTATCTGTGCAGAGCGTGACAGAGCAAGGCCGTTCTGACAGACTGCGATGCACTTTCTTTGTGGGGCAAGATCTTTGTGTGGCGCCAACTATGCTGAAAGTCCGAAGCGTCACGGCCACATCTGCAGAGGTCATGTGGCTTCCCTGCAACAGCAATTACAACCATGCAGTGTATCTCAATGGGGAGGAATGTGACATAACCAAACCCGGGGTGTACTGGTACACCTTCCGCAACCTGCAGCCCAGCACCCAGTACGTTGCCAAGCTGGAGGCCCGGCCCTTGAAAGCACCTTGGGAAGAGCTGCCAGAGGGGCGGGAGCAGAACTCAGCTGTGATACACTTCACTACACCACTAGCAGGTATCAGAGCAGTCATGCCCAGCGCGATTCTGCATTGAGTGCCTGGGGCACTGAGCTCTGTCTTTATTTCACTCTGAGGCCTTGGCGCAAAGGGAAGCAAAGTTTGTTAGGTTCCAAAGAGTGAGATGTTGTACTGTTTTGTCTTGTGTGTTTTTTTTTTCTTATTTTATTTCAAAAAATATTATCTTTATTTTTGTTTGCTCTGGGAGAATATCCCCTGTGCTGATAGGAGCAGCATGCCTCTCAGGCAATGGAGTATATAGTGTGCCATGACCTTCCCTCACCCTGCTCTAAGGGTTGCTGCATCTTGGCTTCAGCTACTTTTGCAAAGTTGTCTTTTCTGTGCATTAAAACTTTCACAGAACAAGACCACCTTGCTTGCTCTGGTTTTATCTGCCGTTTTCCAAAACTGTCATAACTATTCCAGTGCGATTCTGCAGTGGCAAATGTGGTGTACGAGTTTGCTCTTTGTTACTGACCAAGATTTAGTTTGGTATTATGCTGCAGTGAGGCAAAAAGAATGAAACTGGTATCTATTGCAGGTACTCCCGATGCTCCTCTGGATGTCCAAGTGGAACCTGGTCCTTCCCCAGGTATCCTAGTTATCAGCTGGTTGCCTGTCACTATCGATGCGGAGGGATCTTCCAATGGAGTCCGCGTCACTGGTTACGCTGTGTATGCAGATGGGCAGAAGGTATCGCACCGACACGGCTCACAGGGAATGTTTGGGTGTGTGATTGGCTGGAGGCTGGTGCAGGGCTTGGCAGGCAGGCACAGAGCCACAGGACATGTAGAGGAACCGGTGTCTGTATGAGATAGCCGAGGCACGTGATGAATGTTAATCACTGAGGTGCCTAGCCAGCACCGAGAGGTCCTGGCTTTCTATGTTAGTAAGGTATAAAGGAAAGGAAGACAAAGCCATGCTCTAAAAAGCAATTGGTTTTTTATTGGGAAGGGCATTTTGAGTAAATATGTCAATAGCAGGAGGAATGGAAACCAGTGCTGCAGGTTGACAGTGTAGGGGTGATCCAGCCTTGCGGGCTGCAGTGTAGGAGGCACGTTAACTAGGGAATTTAGACCTTATGCCAGAACTGTTTCCTGCTGGTGTCCATTGGGGAGATAAATGAACTACCATATGAAATGTGGAACCTTCTCCCTGTAGAACTGATCCTCCAGGCGAGGTATATACCAGAAAGACTATATGCCTTCATAATTATTTAGTCTAAATGCTGAAGGACAAGAAGGTACTCAAGACTAGTCAGCATGGATTCACAAAAGGGAAATCATGCTTGACTAACCTGATAGCCTTCTATGATGGAATGACCAGCTGAATAGATGAGGGGAGAGCAGTGGATGTCATCTGTCTTGACTTCACCAAGGCTTTTGACACCGTCCCTCACAACATCCTCCTAGACAAGCTCCGGAGGTGTGGGATGGATGAGTGGACGATGAGGTGGATTGGGAATTGGCTAGATAGCCAATTGGCTAGATGGCTAGAGCTCAGAGGGTGATAATCAGCAGTGCGGAGTCTAATTGGAGGCCTGTGTTGAGCAGTGTCCTCCAGGGGTCAGTCCTTGGTCCAGTCCTGTTCAATTTATTCATCAATGACCTGGATGAAGGCACAGAGTGCTCTCTCAGCAAGTTTGCAGATGATACAAAACTGGGAGGAGTAGCTGACACCCCAGAGGGCTGTGCTGCCATCCAGAGGGACCTGGACAGACTGGACAACTGGGCAGAGAGAAACCTCATGAAATTCAACAAGGCCAAGTACACAGTCCTGCACCTGGGGAGAAATAACCCCAGACACCAGTACAGGCTGGGGACCAACCTACTGGAGAGTAGCGCTTCTGAGAAGGACCTGGACGTCATGGTGGACGACAGGTTGACCATGAGGCAGCAGTGTGCCCTAGTGGCCAAGAAAGCCAGTGGCATCCTGGGGTGCATTAAGAGGAGTGTCTTCAGCAGATCGAGAGAGGTGATCCTGCCCCTCTACTCAGCCCTGGTGAGGCCACATCTGGAGTATTGTGTCCAGTTCTGGGCCCCCCAGTACAAGAGGGATGTGGAGCTGCTGGAGAGAGTCCAGCGCAGGGCGACTAGGATGATCAGGGGCCTGGAACATCTGCCCTATGAGGAGAGGTTGAGGGAGCTGGGCCTGTTCAGCCTGGAGAAGGATGAGAGGGGACCTGATCAGTGTGTACAAGTACCTCAAGGGAAGGAGTGAGGAGGATGGGGCTGGCCTCTTTTCACTGGTGTCCACTGACAGAACAAGAGGAAATGGCCTCAAACTTAAGCACCAAAAGTTCCACAGGAACTTAAGGAAGAGTTTTCTGACAGTGAGGGTGACAGAGCACTGGAGCAGGCTGCCCAGAGAGGTTGTGGAGTCTCCTTCTCTGGAGATCTTCAAGACCCGCTTGGATGCAGTCCTGTGCCACGTGCTCTAGGTGGTCCTGCGGGGGGGGGGGTTGGACTAGATGACCTCTAGAGGTCCCTTGCAACCTTAGGCATTCTATGATTCTAAATTCACTGAAGATATAAGAGGCCAATGCCACAGTATTTCTACTTCAAGGTAAAGCAATTTTACAATATCCTGTCAATAAACACATGTTTCACTACTCATTTGTAATTTCTTTTTGTAGAATCTCTGTAGGATTTTTAACTGGATCCAAGAGCAAGGCAGGTTCCATATTTTCTTGAAGCCTCCCAACCTAGTCGCTCCATGAACTCCTCATTGATAGTGTCTTAAGAATTTAATCTCTGCTGTCCATCCCAATGTGACATTTGACACTGTGTTCATAGGGTTCCCATTCCTATTGTATTTCCTACCCTGGCTGCTTCCATGCTCTCCATCAGCACAGTGGAGTCAGTGTCTCCATCCAGCCCAAGCAGTCAGCAACATAGTCCTAGTTTAGTCTGTACAGATTCTCTCTCCTTACTGAGGTGCTTAGCATGCTAATTGATTCTGAATTCTTTGGCACCTAGTAGTGCCTCATTGCTCATAAACAGTTTTCTTGAGCATGAACATACATGTTTAAACATGAATCCTTCCTCCTTCACAGCTGATAATCCAAAGAAAAAGTTCTTGAAGGTCAACTGGCTGGCCAGGTGCTCAATGTTTTCAGTTAGAGAATGAGACATGGAGGTTGCTGAGCAGTGCACCAAGTCTTGCACTCCACATGGGAAAGGATAGTGATGGAAGAGGCTCTGTAAAGCTTCAGGATTGATTTGTGATCCAGAAATCATACCAGGAGGAGGCAGTGACAGTACTCTGCTTGGAAAGAAATGACCCCAGTACACAGCCTTGCCCCAACTTGGGGATTGTCCCTAGACTGATGAGGGAAGTGTAGTTCTCCAGCCCATTCCTAAATCAGGAACAGGTAAAGGGGGATGTGTATGGACAAGCCAGTGTCCAATACTAATAGCTGTAAGGATTTTCTGTATTGAAATTGGCCTGCAGGCTTCTGCACATGTGACATTGTGCCATGGCCCGTGAGAGAGGCAAGCCACAGCCATGTAGGAGAGTACAGGGCAAACCAGAGTGATGCTGTACTGGCTGTTTGCTGTTTATCATGGAAATGTCTTTCCCCTGTGCAGTTCAAAAAGAAGGAATCTACAAAGTTTTGCCATGGGATGGCTTTTTAAGTGTAGGGAACAAGAATTAGAAACTGGAGTAAGAAGGAATATAGTCTTATTTTACAGAATATCCATGTTTCTCAAGTGGAGGTAATAAGTTCCCTTCACTGTTTTTGCTTCCCCAATATTGTATAGAATGGTTGGAATCTGCCTTCCTGTTGTGGAGGGCTTTGGGGACACTTGTAAACTTTGAATTTGGGAATTGGTGCCATTTGCAGAAGGCATGAGCAGTGCATAATAAATAGCTCCTTCTTGGTTCTTTGCTTGCAGGCAATAGAAGTTACCTCTCCAACAGCTGGGAGCATCCTGGTGGACCTATCCCAGCTTCAGATGTTCCAGGTGTGCCGGGAGGTTTCTGTGAGAACAATGTCTCTGTATGGGGAGTCAGTGGATTCGGTCCCAGCTCAGATTTCCTCAGTCTTGCTGAGAGCCTCTCGTCATTCTTCACCTTCAGATTCTGCTATTTCTACCAGTTTTACCTCTAGGCTGCTCATTGGAGAATCAGGGAGTTTTCTGCCTACGCGCAAACTACCCACACACCAGAGAGCTCCACTCCCCCTTCAACAGAAAATTCCCCCGGATGGTTCTGATGCCAAATTGACTGATCTTGCCTCTAGCTGTGATGGCTCAGCACAATCTCTGCTAGAGAAGGCCTCTTCACAGCAAAACCCCTCCTCTCCCAGTGGTTTCTTGGTGCAGGTTTCAGGCACTTCCTCAAAGAGTTCAGACACTGCACAAGACAAGAAAAGCCTGACTGTCCTTCCTCAGCAAGCCGGCAGCACAGGGCTCCCAAGTGAGCACACGGAGCCTCTATCTCCAGGGGAAGCAGAATTGAAAGGCCCAGGTGAAGGAATGGAAGCACAGGTAAGTTCTTATATTGTTCACTAAGGACCATATGTGCTGGGAGGAAGAATTAGGTCAATTTGGGAAATGGAATGAAAAACCACTGATTCCCTCTCTCCAGTTCTGTCGCACTGGAAAATGTCAGAAAGAGTCTAACCTTCAGATTATTCATCTAGACCTAAACCTAGACCCAGCTCTAGACTGTCTATCTTTAAGGTCTTGGGGGATTTAGACTTCACCCTCTAAATCTCTAGAGGCTTCGCCCTGTAAATATTTTCAGTGTCTAGTAAGTAAAGAAAAAGTCATGCTGCTGTGCAAAATGCAGTAGAGGTGGCCACCTTTTTAAAGAATGGGATGATTGATAAGGATCCACCAGCCTTTCCCTCTTCAGTCCTTGGAATTCCGCTCTTCCATCTCCCACAGGTTTCCCTAAACACCAGACTAAGTTAATTGATCATCAAAGACAAACACTTCCAGGAAAGAGATCTGAATTTGAAAATTCTTTAATCCTACTAAATGACCAAACCACTAATCTATGCCGTTGTATGTAAAGTCTTCATTTATTTTCATTTTCTTCACCAGCTTCAAATGAGTGCTGGGGTTGTGTACTCATCTCCAGCTCAAGTTAACCTGTAAGCTGGTGCTTAAGACATTCCTTTGGGATTCCTGAGGTGGGAACTGACCTAATTATGTATGTTGTCCTTGTTGCTTTAAAACTAGTTATTGCTAATATACTTTTGTGACTTATGTGAGCGCCATGTGGCAGCATTGACCCACAATGTGGTGCATACCATGATGCTACTGTGAAAAAGCTGTGGGTCCCCTTGTAGCTAATGGCAGGGAAGATTTCATTCCATGAGTGACCAGCCTTCCTGGCTACAAATTGAATGCAAAACTCTTCATATGCCAAGAGGCACCAGATGCATGGTGTTCCCATCACAGCAGGGTGTGAAGAGGGGTAAAAGACCTTTCCATTCAGTGTCTTCCCCAGGTCTCATTGTCCCATGTCCAGAAGGGGCTAAGTAGGGGGTGTAGCAAAGTCCCAGGACAGACTGACATAATTGGCCTAAGAGATGATGGCAAGGAGACAATGCTTGAAATTCTCAAATTTTCACTGACAGACCCTTCAAAGAGGAGCAGAAGTAGAGGATGCAGTCAAGGGCATAGGAAAGGCTCAGCAGCAAATACCACTGTTTTCCTGCTAAAGAACATTTTTGGTTTCTTTTGCAGATGGAGCTCTCTGTGACCAGAGCATCAGAACTGGAAAGTCAATCCAACAGCAGTCTAAAGATACGTATGGAGACCTGTCTTGCATGCTCTGTGGAGGAGCCACCAAAAGGACCTGATGCTGAAACAGAAGCAAAGGAGAAGCACTTGAGTCCAGAGCCTCTGCCCTCCTCCAGCCAGGCTGAAGGATCAGAAAGCAATTCCCAAGACTTAAGGACAAGCGAGAGCGTCTGCCAGGAATTCCCAAGATTGTCTCCTGTCAAGGAGGTGATGAAAGAAATGTCCAGAGGAGACTTTGGAATAGTGTCTAGAGTGAAGAGAGAGGTTTGTTTTACCTTTGTTCAATTGCTGTCCAGGGAGGGACGCGGATTGTGTCTGACAACATTGAGCTGCAGATAGGTTTCACAATCTTATGCACTCTGTTCCTGTCCTGCAGGCTATGAAGTGAGCCTGAGGTAGGGGTGTCTGTGTGTGTGTGTGCGCGCGCAGGCATGTGACACCCTGCACAAAGTGTTTTTCTGTTTCTTACCACACTTTAGCTATGTGTGTCCTAGAGAAAGAGGGTGGAATGACTGCTCTTTTGTTGCTGAAACAGAGACACAGCCTAGTTTGCATTGATGAAAATCTATTTTGCTTTTCAATAGCAAGAAGACAAAATATCTGAAATGGGAAGACGTCAGCTGGCCCTTTTTGCTGAGCACAACCGTAGTTCTGACCTTTCAGATATTTTAGAAGAGGAAGAAGAGGAGGAACTGTCTTCAGAGGCACTGGAAGAGAAGAAGTGGGATGCAAGAGAGTCCTCTTACCGGGAAAATGGGGAAAAGGTAATTGCTGGCAGAGTAGTGCTTGTGGGGAGCGCCAGCGCAACCATTCCATGTCATCAGCTTGCAGGAGGAGGTGCCTGTGTGAGCCCAGCGCTCCCAGTGTGGTGCTTTGCTAAGTCCTGGCCGCTCAGCTCTACCTTCCAGTGTTGTCTTAAGCTAGTAAAAATGCAAGTTCCTTGTGAGAGGGGAAGGTATTTATATGTAATAAATGTGTCGAGGGTTTAATTAGCTGGAAAAACACAGAATGTAATGTGAACTTTAGTTCACATTACAGAAGCCAGACTGAAAAATCAATTCCATTGATCTAATTCTTAATATAGATACAAACAATGATCATATCTGTGAAGTTCACCCAGCTGTAGGATCTTATATCTACCCACCCCTTCTCCTAATATAAAACTAGCATGAAATGATCCTGCTGAATACACATAACAGGGCAAACTAATTTGTTTACACCTTGGTGCTCAATTGCACAGAAGTGGTGTAGTGAGGAAATCCTGATTAAGCTGAACTATGAGTGAACATGTTCATTCATGCTACAAGTTCAAACAGTTAAAGCTAGTGTATTATAATGCATCTGCTACAGGAAGTTTGCTTAAAACTGCATGACTGGAAAGTGGTATGTGATCATACAAATTATAGCACATTTGGGAGGTGTGTGTGTAGGGACAAGTATAACAGTTGGATGTTTGAGAATTTAGAAAGATCTGCAGGAAATGATACAGTTATATTGCTGGAGATCATGCTAGCACCTTCCATGTGCTCAAAGAGCAGCTGTAATTCCCTGCTACTGATGTATGTGGCTGCTGACCTGCAGCACAGACAGGGTGGGTCTGCTGAGCATTAATAGATCAGCATCAGAAAGCGGGATGAATCGGGAGAAAATTTGCTGCCCCTCCTTTTCCCCTTTTGAAATGGGCTTTGCTGACCTGGTGGGGAGGTTGGATTTGCAGTACAGAGTGTTGGGAGCCCAAGAAGAGGCCTCCTCGTCCAGCTGGAGGTGCTGAGTCTGCCCAGGAAGGGCCTACCAGAAAAGGCTTCTGGCTGTTGGGATTGTGCTGGAAAAATATAGGAAAGAAGCCCAATTTCTCTTTGAGAAAGAAAAATTAAAGAAAAAAAAAAGCTGGTGAGAACAGTCACTTTTCCACAGATATCTTATTGTCCTTTTTTTTTTTTTTTTTTTCTCCTAGAGGGGAAAAATTACAGGTACCCTGATGACTTGAGCAAACTGTTGTTTCTTTATCTGTTGGAATATTAGCTTTGTGTCCTGGCCATGGAGACTTGAGAGAGTGAGGAGCACAGTGTGATGGCAGGTGCTGATTGCATGATGCAGGTGAAGGGCATCCAAGGACAGGAAGCATTAGGGCACTGAGATTCCTAATCTACTTGGTACAGTGAGGGGAGATGATAATGAATGGGCCAGGCCTCTGCAGGTCTCTCTTGTAGGCATATCTGCTTACATTTTGGGTTATTTGAAGTCTCCACAGCTAAGTCTTTCAGGAATTCTGGGATGAACATTTGAAGGAGTGCTGATCTGAAAATGTTTAACCTCAAATATTTTTAATATAATTATTTATATTAACAAATAATTATTAAATAATGTTGTTAATAACTTTCTCCCTGATTAGGAATGGGTGGCAGACCCTTGCTTTCTTCACATTATCGAGGTTTACTGTTCTTCTCCCTTCCAAACACGTAGCAGTGTTTTTTCTTCAAAATTTGTCTTTTCAGAACTCTCAATTTCATTCATTTCAGTACAGAAGTCAAGCTTGCCTAAATGCACTCTTAACTTGCTAGAAACCACTTATTAAATAAAAAAAAAAAAACAGCAAAGTGCACAACTTTGTAGGTGGCTAAAATAAGTCCAACTGTATGTGTTTTATGGTTTCATTAGTACATTCTGCATATTATTATCTGGAATTGGAGGACTAACAAGATAGCTGGGGCTTAGGGCACATGTCCTGGAAATAAAGTTCAAGGAAGCTGGAGTTGGTTAGCTTGGCAAAAAAAGGAGGCTAACAATATAGTACCTGCCTAAGACCATCTGAAGGATGGTTAAAAAGATGAGAGAGCCAAAGTCTTCCTTGCAGTGGCGGCTGATGTAAAGTGGGGCAGCTTGGGAGGTTCATATTGGAGGTGAGGGTGGTGTGGCCCTGGGGCCGGTCTCCAGAGAGTCGAGGGATCTCCATTCTTTGGATTTTTTTGCTATTAATGTAGCAAGAGAGAAAACAAAAGTTACCCCATTGATAGAAGACAAACTTTAAAGTGGAACAGTGTTTTCTGGAAAGTATTTTTTGTAGGTTCTTATCCTGTAAGTGAAATAGGTGCAAGTAAAATACAAGTCTGTGCAAGTCCTTTGAGGTAAATGGTTTTCATGTTTGTTTGTGGCTGCTCTGTGTTCACCTGGGCTTATATGCGCAAAGTACTGTAGAGCTGGACCTTGGCAGAGCAACAGAAGAGACTAGGGAAGGACCTCCCACAGCAGCAATATCTCCCATGGGTGCTGTTGCTGCTTCCTTCTGTTGCAGTGCAAGGACACAAAGGTGAGGGGCACAGTGGGGTCCTTGTGTGAGCACAGGCCGTGTGGTGTGTCTCTACGTTGATCCTTCTGGAGGGAGGAACCTGATCATCTTTAATAGCCAGTGAGCAGCTGTGGAGGAACTGCTACTCCTGCCCCACATCCCAGCCCCAGGATGCTGAAGCGGTGGGGAGTGAACTGCCAGGATGAAAGCTGCTGCAGCAAGTAGCGTGTGCAGAGGGAGAGGTGGGAGAGAGCTATTCCATGCTTTGGCCTTTCTCGCTTTCACTGCTTTGCTAGCTCATCTTTGCCAGAGGAATCATTGCTATCTTTTGCTTCCTACTCTTGCTTCTCTGCAGACCACAGTCTTCGCTCCATCCTGCTCTGCTGGGAGGGAATCAGCTGTAATGTTGTCTCTCTTTTTAATGTTTATTTCCTCTCTTTTTTCCTTTGCTTGTCCCGCCTATGGCTTTTCTTGGGGGCTGGGTACAGATGGATCTTTGTGATACAGACAGCGATGAGGAGATTCTGGAGAGGATACTAGAGCTGCCGCTTCAGAAGAACCACAGCAAAAAATTGTTCAGCATCCCAGAAGTGACTGAGGATGAGGAAGAAGATGAGGATGAGAAGTGTATTCTGGAGGAAAAGGCAGCGACTCAAAAACCCATGGAAAGACCTACTCACCATGTTGGAAAGACAGAGAAGCCGCTTGACATCCAGAAGCCATTTCCAAAGCCATATAGCAGTGAAAACTCCCCGGCTCTGCCTGCTCAGAGTCTGCAGGAGGAACATGCTGTTACGGAGAGCAGAGGGGATGCCGACCAGGAGAATCCTGCCTTTGGGCAGCCCGCCTGGAATCCAAAAAGGCCAAACTGGACCTGGGCCTACCAGGAGAGCGATCTGAAGTCTGTGAGTGGGGCAAGTCCCTCTTGGAGCAAGAAGAAGGGAAATAATCATAGAGAAAGGAGCCGGAGTCGGCCTGAGATGGGTAGGAAAAGACAGAATGATTTCACAGAGCACTGCAGTCGTCTGGGCAACTGCAGCCAGATGGGAAGCGGGTTGTACAGAGCTCCTAGCCTCAGGGAAGATCTGCACATTGTGAGCAGTGCTGGTGGCAAGGACGGCTTTGATGCCTACAGCCGTGCCAGACAAGGTGCCTCACGGAACAAACCCAGGAAGGCAGCAGTTTCAGGGCTTGCAGAAGCTCCTGTGGTGGCAGCGTGCTGCTCCAGCCCCAAGAGCCTGGAAATAGATATTGAGTATGACTCAGAAGATGATCAGGATTCAGTCTGCGCATCCCCGCCGGAGAGCAGGCCCTGGCCAGATGGCAGAGCAGAAGGATCCCAGAGCTGCCAGGGGGAGTGGAGTGATTGTTCCAGTCAGTCTGAGGCTGCCCACATTGGTGGCAGAAGGGACCTGACCAGACGGGAGATGATTGAAGAACAGGGTATGGAGTGGGCTGGGTCTCCGAGCAGTCGCCTGCGATTCCTCTGCCAGGATAAGGAAGTGCTGAGGTGTGAGAGCAGCTCTGAGGAGCAGGGCTGGGAGTTGGACTGTAAGTCACCTGGCCGGAGAAGGAGGCTTGAACATCCTTGGAAGGGGATACGTAGCACCTCCTTGCACAAAAGGGTTGGGTGACTTTTCCTATTCTGGCTTTGAAGCAGCTTGTAGTGGCATTAGCTTTCCTTCTGCTTCCCTGACCTGCCTGTATCTTGCTTTGTTCAGTGTTGTTCAGAGAAAGGACTGTCCTCTGGGATTGTCCAGAAGAATATCTGAGAGAATCCGTAGTTCTGTGCTGCTCTGTGGCTTTCCTCATATGAGCTGCTTCTGCTTTTCCTGCTAAAAGGCCGAGTGTCACCGATGCAGTATTCCTTTTCGCAGTGGGTCTTCCTCCTTATGGCAGGAGGCTGTGGTGCCCAAATGAAAACTCCTAGTGAAATAAACTGATCTGTGAAAGCTCTGTGTGGACAATGACTGTCATGTCATTGCCTCCCCTTGAAATGCCCTTTCCTGCTTCCTCATGCTCATCACTGGTTTCTGGCAGGGTGCCTGCTCGTATTTGTCTGAGTTTGTTTTCGACTCCCGTGGTGTTTTCAGCTCTAGAGTTTCCCCGAAGAGGAATGTTGCATTTGGATGCACTGCTCTTTTGTGGAGTGCGTTTGGGCTGAGCGGTGTTCACCCAAGTCAGAAGGCAGAGGCTGCTGCTAACTCTCTGGTTCCTGTTACAGGCTTCTGGTCATAAAGATCCTAGGGTCCAGGAGCTGCCCGGCTCAGCCGCCTGGCAGGCTCCCAGCAGAAGGAGGAACAGGAGCGTAAGAAGGAGCCAAATGCAGAAACCTTTGCTCTCTAGTCCAGGTAAGCAGGCAAAGGGAAGAGTCAGAGAGCAGGAGAAAGGGAGGCTGTTGGAAATTTCGTGGGAGAGGCTAGTAGACAAGGAAAGATATCTAGGCAATGGTGTTAATATTCTCTCTGGTGTATCCCTGCCTGCACACAGGTCCTCCAAGGATCATGGCTTCAGAAACTACTGTCGAAGATGATGCCATTAGGATATTTGTAGCCCTCTTTGACTACGATCCTGTTTCTATGTCTCCTAATCCTGATGCAGCAGAAGAGGAACTCCCGTTTAAGGAGGGTCAGATCCTGAAGGTAAGAACATACCTTGGTGAACATCATCTGTGTATCTGTGCACCATCTCATGCTCCAGGACAGATGAAACGTGGATGCAGAACTCCTTTATTTGGGGAGTTTCCTTAGCTTCCTTGTTTTATTGTTTTCTGTACGTTTGGTCCTTGTAGCATAAACCGGTCTCTGACCTTTCTTTTTCCTTGCAGGTGTGCGGAGACAAGGATGCTGATGGCTTTTACAGGGGTGAATGTGCAGGAAGGGAAGGGTACATCCCCTGTAACATGGTATCTGAAGTCCAGGTGGAGAATAACGAAGTCAAGAAGCAGCTCTTAAAGCAAGGATTCATTTCTGCTGACACGCCGATGGAGAGTGTAGGTACTGTATCTCCTTTGCATGTGTGCTGTGCTCCTGCCAGCACATTTCTTTCCTGAAATGAGAAAAAGCTCAGCAGTGCTGTCAAGCTGTGTGCTTTTACTTTGTGGCTATGTGATTTCTGGTTGATTTGCGTTCCTCACCTGCTCAAGTGTCTAGGAAGAAGTTTTGAATGAGGCTTTTTCCACACTTGAGTCGTTTCTCCTGTGTGTATCCAGCAGTGCCCATTGGTGGCTAGATGCCTGTGGGGAAACATGAAAGACTGCCTGTACCTTGCCCTGCTGCTTGTTCTCGGAAGCATTAAGGAGTTTAATAGCTCTGAGACTTCATGAAATGTAGGGGATTTGAAAATTAGGAAGTGGGTTTTGATGATGAAAAGACATTTTTGGGTGTGAATGTGCCAAAAGCCCTTGTTTCCTAGGGCAGTCGGAGTGTATGCTCCTCTCTGTTACTCTTCTGCTGCCTGTGTAGACTCAAATTACAGTCTTGTAACCAGAGGATGCAGTAGAGAGGCTACTCTGGAGATGCTCTCTGCTTCTTCATGAACTTCAGGGGCACTTTCAGCCATTTGTCTGTAGAGCTCTGCAGTGTGGAGAGATTGGGGGCAGTTTATGGTGCTTTGTAGCAGAGGAAGGGGGAATTAAATCGAAATTCGATTATTCCAATGTTTTATGAATTGATACAGAGATGTTTTGACTAGAGCAGATCTCTTTCTGTGGAGAAGTATTGGAATAGAGACCAAAGAAGGGGGAGAATTTCTGTCTGTGGAGGTTTTCAGGACCCAACTAGACAAACCCTTGAGCAGCCTGCTCTGAAATCAGCATTGACTCTGCTCTGTGCAGAAGTTTCAATTAGAGACCTCCCAAGAGCCTTTCCCACCTGAGTGCTTTGAGAGGGCATGTTCCATATGGCATTTTTCAGGTGTTGATGGTGTAAGGTTTTATTTTACCCTTATGCTTCTAAGAGTTAAAATGCAGGGAAGTAAAGAAATTGCCTGATGTACGCTGTTGTATTGCTGATGGGCATAAACGTAACATGGATTTCTGTGTATTAGGATGTGGATCGTTCCGCATCTGAGTCCCTATGTAAAAAAATGGAGATTTGGCCTTTGCCACAGTGTCTGCTTCCCAGGGGAAGCATGTCCTGCTACTCTGTTGCCTGTTCACTTTTCAAGAGGCTTTTCACTTTCTGTTCACTGTCTGTTTCTCTTGTCTATTTATTTGCTTTTTTTGGATTTTATTAAGGAAATGGCACATTTTCTCCACCTCCACGCCGCCAAACCGTCCCTCCTCCAAAACCCAGACGCTCCAAGAAAGGTCTGTGTCACCCTCTGCTTCCTCTTTGATTCTTGCGGTAGGATTTCAGACAAGATTGGATTTTTACTGCTTACTCCCAGGGCCATCTGGTGTTTCTCTCTGTACAGCAGCTAGGAAGTGGAAGGAGAGCCCATCCCTTTTGGTCAAGCGACATTGCTCCGTGCTACAAACCTGGCTCCAGTTTTAGAAGTTTTTAGGGATAACAACATCTTTTATAATTTTGGAGCTTGACCTCTACTTCCTATTAGGTCCTTAAGTCATGGTAACCAACTTAGACTTTGAGTTGCATGAGTGGTTTACGTTTGTTGTTTGCTACTTTGGTCTTTGTTCTTTTTATTGTTGCTTCTCACTTGTCTGATGCATACGTTATCGAAAGATGAGCTGTATGTTCACTGACAACATGTTTTCTTCCCCTAGCAGAACTGAATAAACAGGAGAAGTACAAGTCTCATCCAGGTGAGAATTGCTCCATGCTATTCGAGAAAGGCATCTTCCATCGACATGATCCTAATACACGAGTGCTTTGTGGTCCTGGACTGAGGCTAAGGGCCAAGGCAATATCCTGTAGTCCTTTAAAGCATTGTAAAGAAAAGAGGAGTTTGGGCTCTTGCAATTTAGCAGTGGGTGCAGTAGCTTTTAACTAAACAGGGAGTATTTGAAGACGGAGGTTTTGCTGTGGAGGAACAGGGAGGTCTCATGCTGATCTAATGCCATAGTCCTTGAAGCTCAAGGTCTCTTACAGGGTGACAGGAAAGGGTTTTTTCTGTGCTCTCCACCTGGATGCACAGTCATCTGTTGGGATCAGGAAACACCAAGCCTGCAACCCCCTTCCTAGACCACCCCATCTTGGCTTGATGCACAGTTTAAAGCCATAAGATGAAGGATTGGGCAATTTGTAGTTTCTGTAGTGCCAAATGTTTTCTTTTGTAGGCTGCCTGTGAGCAAGGCAGGCAGGTTAATTGCGATAATAAAGGGCTTTGGTGTTCAAAGCCCCCTCTCCACTTGTCTGTCCTCAGCTCAGTGTTTCTGTGGACAGGTTGCTTGTTGATGTGGTCTTGTGCTCTTGCTGCTCCCCTGGCCCTTGGAGGGTAAATCTTGTAGCTCAGTAATATAGTGGTGCCTGGAAGGACAAGAAATGGCCCTCCGGGGCCTGTCGAAGGTAAGAATTGGCAGGAGACTGTTGCTGGGTGAGTGATTCTTGAACACAGGCAGGACACCATGATGCTGGAGCAGGAAGATATCCCCAGTTTGGTGCTTGTCAAGTGATACAAGAGATAAAAAACTGCTTTCCCAGCTATATCCAGACCCTGGGTATATCCTGTACAATCTACTCCAAGAACAGTGAAGGATTAGCTCTGATTTGGAATTTTCTCCCAGAATTGCCTACTCAAGTTACTCTGTTATATTTGTGACCTGCAGAACACAAACATCAGGATTTTGAAGCTGAACTACTCCCTGCTCGAAGTATGGTGGCTGTGTTTGACTATAACCCCAAAGAGAGCTCTCCAAATGCAGACGTAGAGGTAACCAGCAGCTGCTCATTCTTCTTCTAGGTTTCTCTGTCTTTGCTCTTGTTTTATCCTATGACACTTAGTACCTTGGTCAGAACCTACAGAGTAAAAGCTCAAAAATGCAACTGATGGAAGGAATTGACTAAAGTTATAAAATGTAAAGTTTGTTTGTATGTTCTTTCATGCATTTTCTAATAAATGTGTTCAGTTACCTGTGAAGAACATAAAACGTATATTCCTAATTATTTTCAGCATATGTTTCTCAGTTAAACCACTCAAAAAAAAACAACTCGTGTTTTCCAAGGTATTTTCGTATAGCTCTAGTAGAAGCCTAGGCTGTTACCCAAATTCCTTTAGTCTTTGATCCAGCAGAGTTGGGAAAGAATCATTTCTGTAAGATTACCTAAGTAAAAACATGCACTGTTTTCACCTTCCCAGTGAATGGAGCTCAAATTATTGAGACAAGCTGCTGCAGTTCTGTTGTGTTGGTGGAAATGCTCTCCCGCTCACACTGCCAGAAAATTTGGTCACCTTGTGTTGCCCTGAAAGCTGCAGTTGCTACTTGTGAGCTGCCCTGAGCCAGTTCTGTGCAGTTCTTTGTGTCTGTGTATGAACTTGCCTCGAAGCCTCTTTCTGCTGGAACAAAGTAAATCATGTTCAGTAGGAGGAACCTGTCACCTCAGGAGATAAACTAAGCATTAGAGACTAACTATAAAACCTGCCCAGAGATCTCTAGAGGCTTGTTCCAGCCAACACTTTTGTGATTTTATTAAGTACCTATAGAGCCAGACTGGCTGACGTGGAACTTGCCCAGCACATCTTTGTTCTCTCTGTTTGCAGACTCACCTTTTCTATCCTAGAAAAGCTGCCGCAGTGTAACTGAGGGGTCTCATTCACTGAGAGAGGATGCTGTGGCTTGGATCTTGTGCTCCGTGGAGGGCAACCTGGATGACTGGAGGGATGGATGATCTGCTGGGGAAGGGTTGGATGTCTTGGGCAGTATTGTTCTTTTCTCAGGTCAAGTGTCTCTGGTTTGTGTGTGTTCCTGCTAGTCACTAATGCCTGAGCAGAGCACACAGAATAGGCTCATGTGAAGAGAAGGGGATTATGTATTGTGCTTAGAGAAAGGTATTTCTGGTGCCCTGGCTGGCCATGTATTTCTGATGAGAAATTCCAGACATCGTTCCTCCTATAAATGTTGTTCTCCTTGCTTTTTTTGTAGGCTGAACTGACTTTCAGTGCAGGGGATATTATAACTGTATTTGGGTCCATGGATGATGACGGTTTCTATTATGTAAGTACCAGTGTCAGGAAAATCCAGGGGCTACATCTGGAATAGTTGGAGTCCATCTAGTGGCAGGAGAGCAGAAGTGATGATACGCGCTGTGGAACAAGCGTGTGGAACAAGTGAACACATTGCCAGTTTTAGTAGGGCAGATTGTTGCAGTCTCTTCTTCTAAATCCAACATTCAAACAGTTCTGAGGGTTTTGTTTTGTTTTCTTTTTTCTTCTTTACATAACCTCACTGTGGGGATCCTGAACCCAAGATGCATCTTACTGCATGTATATCAGCTACATCAGCGTCTGCTACAAGCTGATTTGTTACCAAGGTCTCTGGCACATGGGTATTACTAAGAGCAGGAGAAGTATAAGAAGAAAAAAAAGTACCAACCCTTATCCTGCTACATTTCAGCATATCTACTTTTATCAGTTTAATTTACTGTGGATACATCGGGGCTCTGCCTGCCAGTGAGCTAAATTTTGCAGGATTCTTAGTTCTTGGATCAATCATCTTTTCCTGGAAAGAAAGCAGTGTATGTTCACACATCAGAGTTGAGGTTCACCTCCAGGTGAAGTCTGGAGGGATTGTTGTGAGTGTCGTGTTTGGCCAAATACTGTGAACGAAGTCAAATAACAATGTTAAGGGAGTTGTGTTTTCTCACGTAATCACATCTTGATGGACTGGAGACAATTTTTTAGAGAGAAATCACAAAGTTGGTTTGTATTCCTGAGATGTCAGTGGAAATAGAGAGATGCTACAAGGCAATTGTGCCAGTAATACCTCACTCTTCAAACAAAACAGAAAGAAAGATAGAAAAAGACAAAGGAAAGACCAGGGCAAAGTAAAGGCCCTTAGTAAGTCTATGGCACAGTCTTGTTCCAATTGCTTCCAGCTTATCAGTGAAAATTTTTTGAATTTGTAGAGTGCAAGTAGACTTAGTAATTTAGAACTGATAAGCGGCCTGCTTTTTGCAATATCATCATTGCCTGTTGTCATCTTCTGTCGCTGTACTCTGCTCTTCCTTTTTTGCATTCTAAATTATTCCACAACTAAGCAAGAATACAGGTGAAATTTGCTGAAGATCTTTCCACCATAAAATGTATGCCTGGGCCCTAGTTTCTCTCAGACCTTAGCCTAGCCCTCTCCATGGGGCTGCACCTTTGTATCTCAGTCAGCCAAAAAACCTGATGTGGGAATTGAATGTCGATCCTGCAGGGAGAACTGAACCAACAGAGAGGGCTTGTCCCATCTAACTTCTTGGAAGCTGTAACTCTGGAGGAAGGCACAGCTGAGGAACATCATGCAGAAGAGAAGGAGGCTCTTGCACACAACGCTGAGAGCCAGGTGAGTTTGCATGACCCTGTGCAATGCAGACAACTAAACTGTGCTGTGGCTGGGGCCTACAGAGCGGGGGGTTATGCAGCATGCTGCATCTGCTAGAATCATTTCAAATACTGCATGCAGCTGGGTGAAAGCTCAAAGGTTTAGGCAGGAGAGCTAGGAGCTCTTGTTAAGAACTTGCCTATAGTGCAAGAAAACACTTAAAGCAACAGTTCACTGGGCCTCAAGCTTCCTTATGGTGAGGTGGTCAAAAAGTTTCTGATGTCCCACCAACAAATTCTTCACATACAAGCAAGTGTCACTGGTCACTGTTGGACCTCCAGCTCTGTTGCTAAGGAGAGTGGGATTCAAGGAGGTCCCAGCTTGGTCCTGACTCATAAGTGCCCATCCTTCAACCTTCAGGTGTTCTTGTAAAGTTATTGACAGAGTCAAATGATGCCAGACCCAAAGAAATGTTGAACAGCACAGCCAGCTTGGCTCAGAGGTGGTCTTTAAGCAAATATGTGGCCCTCAGTCCTCCTTTGTCAAGCTTCCTGCTGGTGTCACCCTAGCTTTTCTGCTCTCTGCACCTTCTCTCATCTCATGCTCAGCCCCTCCTTTTCTCTGTACCTGCCTACCATCTTTCTGTGTTTAAGTGCTTCCCGACCTCCTTCAGATATCTCCTTCAGGCAACCTTGTCTCTTACTTCCAGGTGTTTTGAGCTTTGTGGGTGCAGTATCTGCATTACAGCCTCTGTGCCTTTCTATGGAAGGAATGTGGCAGGCCTGATGTGGACATAAAATTTTTGGGTGGTTTAGTGGATCATATTCCTAACCTGGCAGTGCCTTGTGCTTACCTGTCTAGGACCTTTGCTCGCAGTCCCTTTACTCTCAGCTTGTAAGGGATGGTCCATACCGGGGCACCCCAGGTCCATGCTGGGGCACCACAGGGTTTAACTGAGGCCCTGAGGTTTCACAAGTCTAACTTCTGATAGAAACAGGTTTTCAGAGTGGGTTTTCTCCTCCAGTTTCCTTCTCAACATGATTTACTCTTCCCAAATTGCACATTTGTCAGAACAGAGGGTGCTCAAGTAGACCTGTAGTGGTACAATTATAACAGTTTGAATTCAACGTATTACAAATCTAGCCCTCCTCTCCAGGGCTGACTGGCAACAAAATGGCCCATTTCAGATGTCAGGAGTCACTATTCTATGACTAGCCTGCATCCTACTGCAAATTATTGGGAAATTGAGCTAAGCTTTAGGGCAACAAGTTGGTCCTGCCACTCGCAAATGTGAAGCGTGTGGTTTAGTAAATGGTATTTTATGAAAGGGAGAAAAGAGAAACCCAGAAGAGCGATTAACAGGATAACATACACAACAAATCTACTCTAACTTGAATTATATATCTTTGCATCCCTCTCTTCTGTTTCCATGGCGAGGAAACTGTGATGCCAGTTTGGCCATATCCCAGAGCTATGTCATGGGCTCTCCTGGATAAGAAGACCCTGTCCCACCTGCTCCTGCTCCCTACTCCACAGGTTGCTGCTGCTCCACTTGCCTCTCCCCTCTCTACTGCTGCTGGATTCAGAAAAGGGGGACTGTTCTCTCAGAATACAGCCGTTTGGCCTAGATATCCCTCTGTGTTTGCAGCTATAAGACTTTTCTCTGGTTCATAACCTACATAAAATCAAGATGTTTCAAGCTTGCCTGCCCTTCACTTCTTTCCATTTGTCTCCCCCTGTCTCTGCCAGAGGTCCACTGAGCCCCTGCTCCCCTTGGCTCTTTCGAGTCTGCAGAGCGGGAAGCAGCTCTCTAAGCTCAGGATGGATTTGGTGGCTCTCATCTTGACTGATTCACGAACCTCTCTGTAGTCTGTGAGGTTTGCGAACTTGGAAAATTTGGTTGTTGATGATTAAGCCAATTTTATGTCAGAGGAAACCCATGTTAACTATCCAGGCATGACTTTTTTTGGCCCACCCCATCTTGATGCCCCATCCTGGTTAGTGACAGGACTCCCATGCTCAGCCCATCTTGCAGCTGCTTCTGTACTGCACCTGGATGCTTTCCCTGAGTGATTCTCCCTTAGCAATGTGTAGTCCTACCTCCTTGTGCTTTGCAATCCAAGTTTGTCACCAAGAAGGGTGTCATTGCCCCTTTTAACAGCAATGCGTTTACCCTGCTGGTAACTAAGCCTGTATTAGTTAACTAGATTTAACTATGTTTAGTGATTACCCGAAGGAGGCAGAACGTGACCCAATATATCTGGGGCTCTGTTACAGCTTCCCAAGTTATGAGGAGAACATCTGACGGGTAAAGCAGGAGCAATATGTCCTTCTGTTTAAGCAAAAAAAGTCCCTATTTTAAGCGCCAGCCCTGACAGCTGCACTGACAGCAATACAGCTATACGTGGGAATTTCCAGATGCCAAGGAACATACTGGCTTCGGCAGAGTTTAGGAGCTTGCTCCGTAGAGCATGCTGTTGGCGTGTCCCAGCAGGCACAGCATAGCACAGCTGGGTGGGTGGCCTGCTGGGCAGGGAGGAGTTCTCACCCTCGCTGCTGCGGTTTGGTAAGGGCAGAGGGATGTTCGTCAGCAGCCGGGATGTGCAAAACATTAGGAAAAGCAGAAGGTGCATAGCAGCCTCCAGAGAAATGTTATATGAATCTTTCCAAAGACAGCATGATAAGTAGCTTTCCATCTAATTTACTAACCCCAGCCTGAGACCTAAAAAATCAAGAAGCATGTGTATGCACCATAATGTCATGGCAGAGCTTTGGGCTGTGTTAAGGTTAGCTCTAATCTTAAGCTTCTGTAGCATGATCATGAGTGATTTTCAAATCACTTATAACTTCTTGGATATAAAGTTTCCACCCAGTTTGTTTTCTCCCAATTTGTTTCCCCCTGCTGCTGTGCCGAAGACCTATGAATAGGGGTCGTTAACTTTCCAAATTGACCTGGGGAAGGGTGGTACATATGAATGATTTGTGAGTACGTCTTAAAATACTGGAAACTGAAAAAGGTAAAGAAATTTAACTTTCAAACTGGCAACACTTGGGGACTAAGCTGAACAATGAGAAATGCATCCCAAAGAGGACTATCCAAGAAGTTATGATTGCAAGCTAGGGTACTGAAACATTCATGTTCACTAATGTAAAGCAGTCGTTTTAATGCTGTGTCTATGGAATGAATATATTTTGCATCAGTAATATGCAGTTTATCTCAAAGACTGATTGTAAAGCACCTCTAGAAAGTATTCAATTCTAATTGATTTCATGTATTTATTTCTGCCTATATTATGCACCCATGGCGGTTATTTTCTTCAGAGAATGAGGAAGAGAAGAGTCCAGTGATAGATATGAATGATACATAGAGAGAGAGAGAGCAACCATGTAAGTTTGTGTGAGAAGATCTCTTCAATCCCCCACCTAGCCTAGCACATTAGGCTCCTGCTCCTGCAGTTCACTCTGTTTCTTGCTTGTAGTTTGACTGTCTGGGTTGGGGCTCTGCTAGCAAGTCCAGCCGCAAATTACCTGAGGGCAGATCTTTACCTGCCAGACTGGGTCTCCATTAAAAGGAAGCTATGGTCTGTTCAGCACATGAAGTGCAACTGTTTGGAACAATCATCTGGTGACTTTGGGGTCTGTGGCTGGGGTGTAGGTGTTCTGAGTGTTTAGGTTTAGTCCCCAAAACTGACCCCGTTTGGATAATTGTTCTGTCTGAGAGCACTTAACAGTTTCAGGGATGGGGGGGGAGACCCTTGTTTTTGGGGAAAGGGGTGGGAGATCTGTGTTTTTCTTAGCTTGAAGCACTCTGTTTGTCTTTAAACTTTGCAAATAATAATAATAATACCTGAAGGAGCACTGAAACCTCCCTGAAAACATAGTAGTTCTGTTTGTGAACCGTAGTAGTTGTTATCAGGATCTTGCCAGAGCATTATATTTTTCCCTTAGGGAAGAAACCCTAATTTTAATATCATTTGCCTCTTACCGGATGAACCTATGAACTGGTTCTGTTGCTCTTCTGTCATACAAAAACCTCTGAGAATATCTGTCAGTGTTTATGTGTGAGGGTGCCTGTGCATGTGGAAGTCTGCTGGGCATCATGTACTACTGCTTGGAATCAGAAGGACTTGCAGTCGCAAAGACAGAAAACTACTAGTTATTTCCTTTTGATTGCTTGATATTTGGTAATGATGTTAATACTGTGGTATCCTTATCATGGAGAATAATTGTTACCTTTGTGAGTTGGTCTGGGAACTTGCATCTCATTTGCCATGCAGTTTTCATGCCTGGCTCTAAATGAGAAATTGCAGTAATCCTGCTGGGCCACTTAGATTTGCCCTGAAACTGTCCTCCCTTTGCCAGAGAGGTGGTTTCCAGTGGTGCCTGGGCACAGAGCCTCAGCCAGCTGCCTGTGCGGGACGCTTTGCTCCCCTCCCGCATCCTTCGGGGCTACTGAGCCAATGACCCAAGGCCCAAAGTTGCTACAGGGAGAGTTCACTGGGGAGATCCCTCACTGCAGGTTGGTAAGAGCCCTTCTGATGTTAACTTGATGCTTCTGTGCATTTTATCCAAGGACTTTGCATAATGCAGGAACAGCATCTGGACCAGTGCCCAGGGTTTCTTATCTTTTGCAAAGCACCTAACCCAAATTAGCCTTTATCTGGCTTTCTTTTTCTTTCTACCTCCATAAATCTTCCATTACTAACTGAAATTGCTCATTAACAGATTTATTTCTAGAATTCCCAGACTTGCCTAGTACATGTGCCATCAGCACCAATGTTGTGCCAAGCAAAATTGCCAATTTTGGTGCAGTAGTGCTACAAGGAGATGCCAGGATTGCTGGAGATGGTGCAGCTCTGCTGGAGTACTGCACCTTGCATACAGAGAGCTGCACTCCCAAGGACTGGGTTGCACTGTCAGCCTGTCCCTCGCAGGTAGGGCAGAGACAGGAGTACTGCATACCTGGAGAAACATAGAAGTCGTCTGGATGAGTGAGGACAAGACTGCCAGATGGAAATAGAGGACAGGATCAGGAAAAATCAACCACCATCCTGGTCGCTGTAAAGAGGAGAGGTGTCTAGGTAGTCCAGTGCCTTACTCAGGCAAGAAACAGTCTGGTGACACCACGATTTGGGTCAATTTAAAGTGATTTGTTGACCCTCAGCTGTCTGGAGTTGGAAGGAGAGAGATATCCACACAAAGCCAGAGTTTTTTCCAAGTCCTTTATTCTGAGCTGCTCAAGATTGATTTCATACATACTGCACATACTGTGGCTTCAAGCTCTGCTTTTCTAGAGGTTTCTGCTTATCTTGTTTTAATTACTTTTAATTAGAGAATTACTTTTTTCCTATAAAACCAGAATTATTTTTTTTCCTGTAAAAGAATGAAGTGACTGCCTATGAAATAGGCATAACTTTGGCCTTTGAGGTGATGAGAGATCATAGCTACTTTCTGTGTCCTTCACATAAGGGATAGGGTGCTGAAACAGCAGTGGGGTCGTAAGGCAGTGCTGCATTTGCTCTTAGCCCCAGGAAGTTTCAAGTAAATGACCACAGTGAGAATAAAGCATGGCTGTGCTATAGCACTGTAACATCTGTGCATCTGCTTGATTCTCAGGAGCAGCATGTGGCCAGGACCAAAGCACGTTCCTTCGCGCACGTGAAGTACAAGTAGCTACTGCCGTGAGTGTAGGCACAGTTCTGCAGGGCTGATGGTGAAGACCTGTAGGCACCATCCACTTGCCTCTTCCTGCCTTTGTGGCACCCAGGCACAGTCAGAGAGCGCTATGATTATCAGCCTGCCAAGGCAGAGCTCTCTTCCTCAGCACAGCTGCAGCCTCTGTCACGGTGTGTTTTGGAGGATAACAGGATAGGGTATACAGCAGGAAGAGGAAAAGGCCATTTATTTTGTCAGGCATTTGAGGCTGGTTTGGAAAAACTGTATGGAAGAGAACACAGTGGGACAGGGGTTCTTTTATGCCTCAGCAACCCAGAACATCTCCCCTGACAAACAACTTCGCAGCTTCTTGGGAAAGCACAGGAGCTTGAACCAGTGTCTGTATGGCTAAACCCAGGGAGAGCAGCTCTCGGGAGGAAGGCTGCTGCCCTGTCTCTGATACGCTGTGAAGGGGAAGCTGAGGCAAGAGCCATTGTCCAGCTTCCAAAAGGCTCTTTCAAACACAGTAGGATACGGTGGGTCTTTTGAACTGTGGATTCCAGGTAATATTCTAGAGCATTTGGATAACTTACACTTATAAGTAAATTTCCCTCTTTGAACATGTGAAGGTTTTGCCTAGCCCTACTCTTATTTCCTTCTAAAGGAAGGGAATTCCTTTCGATTAAGATTCCATATTAATATGTACTGGGAACCCACAGGTCTCTCCCTGGCTCCTGGCAGCCAGCAGGGCTGCTCGGATATTTCCAGAGTAGTCTGCTGGGTCCGTGCGATAAACCTGCTAGTGTCTGTCTCTCCCTCCTGGCTCTTAGGAGGTGATCAAACTGCCACTTCTTCAGCTGTGAAGCCATGTCTCTTAACAAGTCCTGGGTAGGCACTTTCCTGCTGTACTGTTCTTAGCCCAAAGTGTGGAAGAAAATCGGGAATGTCTGAGCTCAGGCAGGGTCTGGATGGGGGATAAATCCTTTGCAGGCTTCCTAACTGAATCGGCAGTTGCATAAAGGCTGACAGGGAGAAGGCAGGATTATCTGGCTGAGGTTTATGATGGCGTAACATCCTTATTTGGCTCTAAAATGTACTTTTGTTTTTGTTCTGTTGTCTCTTTTCCTGCTTAGTTAAATCCAGATGACCAGAGAGACCTCTCACCAACTCCTCCTGCTGTACCACCCTCCTGCCTTCTCATGGACGAGCGGTGTCCAGAGCAGGCACCACTGGCAGTTCTCAAATGCACTGATTTACCTGGTCAGAGTAAAAAGAAGAGAGGCTTCTTCTTCAAAGGAAAAAAGCTCTTCAGAAAACTCGGGTCCAGTAAAAAGAATTAACAAGGGATTTGCTGCTGTCTGTAAGTTGTCTGTGCAAACCACACAGGCACTGGAAATTCAGGAGAAGCCCTCTGCAATAAGCTTATTAGAGTATTTTCATAGGGAAAAAGTATACAATGAATAGAGAAAACCCCTCGGTGGGTCTGCAAGCCGTGGTCTCTGCTGAAAGCCCACCCAGCACAGGCAGTGTCTGTGGACACAGTTTCATGGCACTGGGGTGTATGAGGCCTCAGCTCTAGGATACAGCTACCTCCACAGTAGTGTGTCCTGCTCCATGCAGCTCTCAATGCACCCTGTAAATATTTTAATTTAAAAAATGGTATCCTGGCTGTAACTTTAGCTAAACGGCTTTTCCCAGCAAAACCCAAGCCCCTTAGGAAGAGCTCCCTTGTACTACTCACCCGGTATCACTGGTCCAAATGAGATTATTGTCTTGACTACACTTCCTTCAGAGAACATTTGCACTCTTCTGTTCCCATCAATCCCCCTCGCTGTCTCTGGGCTGATGAATGAGTTATTTGTACTGTAAACCTGTAAATACGCAGCTGTGCCTAGGAGTATCCCACACTGCCTCAGTCGTGTTTCAGTGGGAGGGACCTCGTGGAGGAAGGAGCGATATCCTGAATGGGGCCAATACTTCTACATAGAGCATGGGCTGTTGCAAGCTGCTGTTGGCTGGTTCACCTTGACCACGTGCTGGCTGAGGACTCCGCCTTATTTATTTATTTATTTATCTATTTATTTATTTGTTTGTTTATTTATTTGTTTTGGTCCGCCTCTTTCATGGTTTTAGTTGGCTGTTTTAATGGGCTGCTCCTGAGTTGGAGCATTTGGAGTGCAGATCTGTGAATGGAGAGTTTGCAGCTATTTTCATATGATGTGTTTCTTGAGTTAAGACACATCCCTTTATAAGCCACGGAGAGTTTTGTACAACATTGTTTCTATCCTTCTGAGTGTTTCTTTCTTTGCATGTTTCAGTAGGGTATTTGTTTTAAGACAGACAGTTATGTGAGGTAAATGAATGGTGCCAGCACAGCGTCCACAGTGTTGGTGATATAGTATGTTTTTATTTAATATCAAATTTTATTATAATAAAGTCTATTTTCACAAAAATAAACTTTTCCTTAAAAAAAAAAAAAAAAAAAAGCAAGATTCACTGCTGCTTATTCTGTATGTGGGATGGTACCAATCACGAGTGTCTCGAGGATAATCCCCAGTATATCACGTAAGACTTCACCTTATCCCAAAGCACCCCAATAGCAGCCCTCTCTGGTGGTGAAACCCTTCTCCTCTCCAGCCTGGGATCTAACCCTGGAAGAGGAAGCTCCAGGCTGCAGTTACGCAGCGTTGCCGCATGCAGTTCTGTGGTGTCTGAACTTAGCTGTACCTGTCCATAGCCCTGTGTTGTGCTGTCTGCAGAGCGTCATGCAGCAGTAACCCCCAGTTCTGGGCACTGGCCTCCTTCCCGGTGGCACCAAGGAGCCCTGGGGCGTGTCTGCCAGCCCCGGATCCATGTGGCTGCTCCTGCTGGAGCCCGGCTGGTTTCTCTGCTGCGGGTCTGCTGCGAGGGGCACGGGCTGAGGTGGCTGCCCAGGCCCCAGCGTGTCCTGCAGGGGCCCTGGCCCAGCATGCGGGCAGGGAGCAGAGCCCTGCTGCAGATCTGTGCCCGTGGGCATGGACACACTCTTACCACCGTGTTGTGGAGCGGAAGCAGAACAGCAACGGCAATATCAGGTGAGTTGGTTAATCCAGAAAACAGCGAAACAGTGTTTCATTCCCTGTTGGTTTGGTTCTGGGGACAGAGCAAGAGAAGCACAATGGCTGGTTTTCTAAAAGACATTGCGTTTGAGTTTTAGATCCTTTCATTTTTTTGGATCAGGATTGTTGACCCCAAGAAAGGAGGAGGAAGAAAAACATCAGAGGCCAAGCACAGGATGCGAGAGCACTGCAGAGCAGGAGAAGGTCCTGGCTGGAGAGAAGAGGGTTGAAACCAACAAAAAAAAATCCCCATGGATTGGCCCCTTGTGTAAACAGTGTCTCATGGGATATGCTTTGGAAAAGCTGTGCCTGAAGTTAGACATCAGCTCCCTTCTGTTGGATATTGCCCTCTGAAAAGTGCAAGGTTCTGTGCGGCTTTGCTCTCTGCTTTAGTTGGCCCCGTTCCCTCTTTAAAAATAAAGCAGAACGGCTTCATTTTTAAATAAAAATAAAGCCTTCTATAGCAGGGAGCAAAGCTGCATGGAACTTTGTGCTTTTTGGAAGTAAAGGAATGAGAAATAAGGAAGCCTGAAAAGCTCTGAGGTTGGACCACAGCTCTTGACTGTTTTTACTTGCTGAGTCACAGTGCCTCATAGCCCCATCCGTGGAAAGGCAGAGTCTTGAAATGAAGATCGTAGTGTTGGAGGGGGCTCTCTGAATGCCACTAAGTGTTGGATCTGATGCATAAAATGGCAGTTTGGGGACATTGGTCTGTTGGGAATCCAGCCGAGGGGTCAAAAGTGGTTGTGAGGATATTTGGAGATTTTACAAAAGGATTTCCCTGATGGAGAGGACCTGGTTGGGCTGCTGCTTCTCCTTAGAGAAGATCTTTCAGGAAGATCTTGATGTGCCAATATGTCACTGTCTCCTGTAATGGACAGCAGTCAGGGCAAGGACGGCTTGAGAAGTTTCCAAGTTAGGAATTTGCTCTAGCTTCAAATGCCAAAAGTGTCTTCCAAAACTTCTAAAGCAAATTCCAGGGATGAAAACCCATGTAAGGCAGCCTGGAACCTCTCAAGTCTCTGCACGCACACGAGACCCCTCTATGCAGCATGGGGATTTTTTTCCCCTAACTGCAGGATGTGAGCCTCGCATTGTGTACTGAGACACATTGTTGGTAACTAGTCTGAAACACCTTCAGAAATGCCTTCCATGCCGTGTAATCACTGTAATTTATCTTCCGCTTGCCCTGCCTTGGAGGAAGCTGGTTGCAGTTCTAACTGAATTTACCAGCTGTAGTTTCCTAAGCAAGTTGGTGAAGGTCTTTTGAAAGAAACTGTCTGTTGTTGCACTTATTAATCTCTTCTTTGCAAGAGCACTTACAGAAATTTTCCATTCTACTTGCTTTGTTCTGATGCCACACAGAAAAAGAAAATTTTCATGAAAATACAATCCAGCATTTTCAGTGACTGGCAGTGGTCTGTTTAGAGAAGTGCATATATTGAGATGGCAGACAGAAGCACTGACCTGATCCTGAGAAACGTGTGTGGGTCGCAGGAGGTGTGAGTAGAAAAGACCAAGACTAACACAACGTGTTGAGCCTGCCCAGGACCAGAGGCTTGGCGCAGACTGTGCGTGCACGATTGTGCTGTGTTCCCCCAGAAGACGTTGGGCTGCCTCCCTGTCTTGATGTGGGCAGATTGAACTGTTACAGACAACGTGCTTGTGTTGTTTAGCAGAGTCACACCAACTCAGTTAGTTCTCCAGTACCAGGCCAACTTTACAGGAAAGCTGAGTGAAGTCTTCCAGGTTTTGGTAGCTAAAAGCAATAGACAAATACATTCTGGATATTCTGCTCCTGCATTCTTTGCTTTGAATAGCTGTCAGGGAATAGCTGTTGTAATTGGGTTTGCTTCCCCCACCTCCTGTGGGTCACTGCATTCCCATTCCCAGGCCTTTGGTGAGCAGCTGTTGAGCATACCTTCACTTTATCCTGGGGACTCAAGGGTGTTGATGGGTATTGATAGACACATTGTCAAAGGCAACTCTGAGCATGTTCGTTACCACACGTGGTGGACCAGGCGTAGGAGTCTTTCCATCTCCACTATCTATCAGCTTAGGACTTCGTGATTCACAGTTATCCTCTACAAATTAAGGTGCTAAAAGGTGAAAAAGTGGACAAAGTTAATAGACATAATTGTCTATACTGTTGTTAAATTCCCTAACAAGTTTCTTCAGGGTCTTTTCAATCCTATACTGGGTATAGGATCAATGTGAGGTTGGCCGTAATTCCCAAGGCGATTGAAGTAATTGAGGTCTGGCAAGTTTCTGAGTCCACAAAACTTATTTCAGAAGAACAAGACTAGTCCCTTTACAGATCATAAGCAATGCATGAGTTAATCTTGGTATTTCTATGTAGCTCTTCATTAATAGCTCTAGAAACTGAATTGTGAAAGTCTAGAAATATGTAGTGCACATCTGCAGAGGATTTCCTGCACTGAGACAGACCACCTGTCAGTCAGTGGGGCAGACAAATGTGAGCAGAGCTACTTAGTGCTGTTACTCCAGTGCTGTGTGCAGTGAGAGAAACTGTGAGTCAACAGCTAGTGGTACCTGGAAGATTCAGGATAGGGCCAGAAGGACTATGATGCCTACACTCACTGGTGGCCTGGAACAGAGTGATAGAATCCTTAAAGTTGGAAGGGACCTCTAGAGGTCATCTAGTCCAAACTCCCTGCACAGGTGGCACAGGACTGCGTCCAAGTAACAATAAGGATAGATGATTCTCATGGCAGTGCCATGGGGAGGGTATGGGGATTAGAGAGCAGAGAAAGACAGAGCTATAGATAAAACTGCCAATCCTAATGGTTGAAAGTAAGCCAGAGCTCACCTTGGGAGAGACCAGCTGAGGAGAGCTTGACCTGGACTAGCAGACCACTGCTATGGCCCAAGAGAGTGAGGGAGAAGGTATGTGGCCTTGGATAGAAGAGGGACTGGAATCAGATCTGTTACATCTATTGCATAAGCCACTTACTGTGGAGTCCGAGTCCAGAGCTGTATACTGTCCAGAGCAGGCAGACGACGTCTTCCTGGCGTGTGTTATTGCAGTCAAATACAGCCCTCGGCTCCTGCTCCGGAGGTCTCGCTCAGAGCATGGCTGAAGAAAGCAAGCACTTCCCATCCTTAAACAGAGCTTTTGCAGAGTGTGCTGGAAATGTGGTTCAAACGCTCCTTGCACCAATCTGGCCTAACCCCACAGCACAGTCTTCTCTCCTGCCTGTGTTGTGGTTGCCCCTTTTGATGCATTTTTTTTCTTAGATAATGCAGCCTTTCAAGTGTAATGTGGACTTCAGGAATCTGCTTCTATATGTGTTCTCATCTCTACACTACATTTTTCACTCATAGTTAGGCCCTGTTAATAGGCGGTTGATCTTGCCTTCCTTCCAGATGTCTACAACTGCCCTGTGTGCTGCAGCCACTGCAGACCTGTGGCGTGGCAACGAGGAGTCTGAATACTGGAACTCACCCTGGAGTTTGGAGGAGGCCTGAACCTGGCACTCCTGGTGACCCGTGAGCACAGCCAGACACAGAGGAAGTCACACTTGGTGTTGGTCTCATCCCAATCACCGGTTGAAAGCAGGAGCATATAGTTGCTGGCCAGGGTATGCGCTTGGTTGTTCTGGGGCTTCTGGCTGTTCTTAGTCCAACAATGTCTCTTAAAAAAATGCCCTATACATATGAAGCTTTCCCCAAAGATCGGGAGTTGTCTTGTTAAGTGTCAGTGCGGCTGTCTCTGCTGCACTGCTAAGGAAATTGTCTCTGTGAAAGCCTTAATTGAAAATCCTTTTTCTTTTTTTTTCTTTTTTTCTTTTTTTATTGTACGCCCAGGTCCTTCCCTGCAGACTTGTTATTCAGCAGATTAACCCCAGCCTTTACTGTATATGAGTTTATTCATCCGTAGGTGCAGGACCCTGTATTTGCCTTTATTGAACTTCACAAGGTTCCTCTCCCCTGTCAAGGTCCCGCTGAGAGGCAGCACAGCACTCTGTGATATCGCTTCTTAGCGAGCTTCTTATCCAGTTTTGTATCATCAGCAAACTCACTGAGGTGCAATGCACCCCATCCCTTCTTCCAGGTCATTGATGAGTAAGTTGAACAGTGCTGGACCCAGTATTGACCACTTGGGGATACCGCAAGTTACCAGCTTCCAACTAGTCTTTGTTACACTGATCACAAGCCTCTGAGCTCTGCTGTTCAGTCAACTTTCAGTCCACCTCGCTGTCAGCTCATCCAGCCCATTCTTTCTCATCTTGTCTATGAGGATGTTGTGGGAGACAGTGTTGAAAGCCTTCCTGAAGTGTTCTCGCTTCATGTACCCAGATCATTCTATCATAGAAGGCAATCAGGTTGGTTAAGCATGATTTCCTCTTTTTGAATCCATACTGATTACTCCTGGACACCTTTTCTTTCATGTGCTTAGAGGCAGCATCCAGGAGGATCTGTTTCATCACCTCTGCAGTGATCGAGATGAGACTGACTAGCCTGGAGTTCCCTGGGCTCTCCTTGTCCTTTTGGAAGGTAAAGGTGACATTTGTTCACTTCCTCCTCAGGCACCTCTCCTGATCTCCATGATCTTTAAAATATCATTTAATATGATTAAGAGAAGTCTTGCAATGACACCCTGCTCTCTCAGCACTCATGGGTGTATCCTGTCAGGGTCCATGGGCCCTTTTATGTCCAGTTTTCTTAGAGGATCCCTAATCCAATCCTCCTTCACCAAGGGAAAATCGTCCTTTCTACAGACTTTCTCCTTGGTCTCCAAGGTCTGGGATTTCTGCCAATCAGTCTGACCAGTAAAGACTGAGTTGAGGAAGGCGTTTCATTCTCTGCCTTTTTTGTATCCTTTGTCACCAGTGCCCCTGCCCCATTAAACTGTAAACTCACATTACCCCTAGTCTTCATTTTCTGCCAATATACTTTCAGAAACTTATTCTTGTTGGCTTTGACATCCCTTGCCAGATTGAACTCCTGATGAGTCTTGCTCTACCCATTGCTGCATACTCAGACAACATCCCTATATTCTCCCAGGTCACCTCTCCCTGAGTGCACCGTCTCTATGCTTTCTTTTTATGTCTGA
This sequence comes from Crypturellus undulatus, assembly GCA_013389825.1. NCBI lineage: Eukaryota > Metazoa > Chordata > Aves > Tinamiformes > Tinamidae > Crypturellus > Crypturellus undulatus. The sequence continues at coordinate 97,553 of VWPW01006683.1, read as the reverse complement.
GTTTCGCCTTGTTCATCTATGCAGATCTCCTGCTCCGTTGACATCTTTCTCATTGGTCTTGACCTTGGAGGAGATGGTCCTTGAATATCAACCATTTTTCTGACTCCCCTTTCCTCCAGAACCTTATCCCATGGGATCCTACCAAGCTTGTCCCTGAAGCGGCTGCTCTTCTCAAGTCCAGGATGGTGATCCTGCTCTTGGCCCTGCTCCCTTCTCACAGGATCCTGAACTCCACCAGATGCAGGACATTTCCTATACACTGTGTCGGGTTCGTTATCAACCCGTGGTGGTTGTCCGTGGTTATAGAGGGAATACTGAGGCCATCCACCTCAGGGTCAAGAAGCACTGACACCTATGAGATGATAGGCCAAATGACGTTTATTGAAATTCACTGCTGGCTCTTATAACCTCTGTCCAGGTGGAATTTTTCGTATGTACCAATTAGGCTCCAGATATCACTTTTTGACCTAATATGGTTAAACCCTTGCCCATTCCATGATACCGCGAGATCTTCCGTCCGCCATTCCCTATCTCTGCTTCTGTCACGTACAACAGGTCTCGTTAACAGTACGGCTGCAACTCCCACAACACTGTTATCTGAGAATGAGTCTGAGGAGCCATTTTCATGGAAAATGAACTTTCAAGAGACAAAGCAACCCTCAAAACCTACAGCTTTTGTGTTTCCTGAAGCAATTTAGAGAGCAATTAAGTAAGTTCCTAATTGTGAAATGTAGTTATCAGCACAGATATGCACTAACTGTCTCATTAGCATTTTAAAAATCCTTATCTTCTAACTGGTGAACTGCATGATACAACAGAGGAAGTACACAGATAATGGCTTCAAAAATCTGCCAGCTCTGCCCCTTTGCAGAAAAGCAGTACTGCGCTTGTCCTTGTGCAAGCGGGTGGTGGTGATGGTGGCGCAGCAAGTGGAATCCTGCTTCTGTCCTCAGATAGCTGAGCTCACAGGAGCACAGATGGTGACTCAGCACCTGATCTTCAGCCTCTGGTCCAGACCCTGGAGTCCACCCAGACCAGGGCAGACTCCAAGGCTGGGTGACGTAGCTCAGGGCCTTGCCCATGTGAGTATTGAAAATCTCCAAGGATACAAATCCCACCACCTCCCTAGACCCTGTCCTAGGTCTCCACCACTGTCACAGATGTTTTCCTTATGTCTAGTGAGAATTTGCCTTACAATAACTTGAGTTCGTTGCCTTTCATCCTTTCACTTCACACCTCTGAAAAGGCTCTGTCTTCTGTATAGCCCTTCTGTGAGATAGTTGAAGCCAATAATTAGATTCCCCAACCCCTTCCTTCTCTGAATAAATCCAGCTTTGTATTGAATGTCATGTGCTCTAGCTGGATTCGCTCTGGGTTGCCAACAGCTCCTTGCACTGGGGAGGGTACAAACAGGACACAGCAGCCTCATTAATGACCAACTGAAGGTTTTGCCCGTGTGATAATACATAGTTTCTTTAAAACAGTGAAGCACTAATACACTGCATTGAAGACATATGGCTCCATTTGTAAGTGAACTCTGGGGACACAGGCACTTTCAGAGTCACTGCTGGAGGGGCTGCACAACCAATGCAGTTCCTGGGACTTGGCATGTAGGGAAGGGTTCAACTAACAAACAAGTGTTTGTTTAACCTACCCCAGTGAATACCAGTAGAGAGTTGAGCACCTCATCCTACTCAAGAAATTTGTATTACAGAAGGAAAAAGGCAATTGCAATGAGCTAGTTAGAGATGAGCTGAAATCTCCTGACTTCTCTGGACACTCCAGCTTATTCCAGCACATCATTTACTCAGTTTAGCCCTATCCCTTTTGCCAAGTGACTGGCACAGTTGTAGCGTGGCAAGGATATAAGTCAGGTAATGTTGAAAGACCTAAAAGAAAGAAGAACCTGAACATCAAGAGTACAGCTGATCCTGGTCCTCTTCTTTTTGGGAAGTGGGTGCTGCCTCTTCTTGACCTCACCCACTTTCAGAAAGGGGAGGTCCGCCAGCAAGCTGGGCCAGCCTGCTGCACATAAAGGTACAGGTGCAAAGGGGCCGTGAGGAGGACAGCAGAAGAGTGCAGGTGAGACTATGGCCCTTTTCATGCTTGCTTTTGCTTTTATGGAGCACTTCCTTCTGCACTGTGAGTGGAGGGAGCCAAGGCTGTGTTTGCAGCATCCAGGTGAGGTCTGTGCTTCCCATTGTGTGTGTGATGATCTCCTAAACCTTGCTCTAGGGCTAACAGAGCTGCTGTCTGTCCCAGCAGCCCCTAGCAGGACCAGCTGTAACATAGTGAGAATCTGGCTGGCCGCATTGCTCTTACAGTGGACTCCTCCTCAAGGAGAATCTGGGTTATTTTTGCTTGCTGCTGCATGGTCCGTGCTAAATGATGTTTTGCTGGCACAGTCCACAGGGACACTGTTCTGACAGAGATTTGCTTTGGAATTACCTTGTTCTGCATCGGGATGAGTAGGGCCTGAGTAAGGTCAACTTTATGCAAGAACAACCTGATTACCTGCATGCAGAGGACCTCCCAGGCTCTTCTGGTTGACCCCTCTTCCCATAAAACCAAATCACTGGCAGCAGCTCTCCTAAACCCACACATGAGCATTCCTTGCATGGACAGGGCAGCTGCCTGGGCTCGCTCACAAGCAGCCACCGACCACGGTGACAGCAGGTCCTTCCCTCAGCTGCCCAGGAGGGCCGCCTGCAGGGACATTCCTCCCAGCAGAAGCATTCCCTGAGTGGGTGATGGACTTCTAAGAAGTTATGGAGACTGGTGGTCTTTAAGATGAGGCTCATCAGCATGGGGATGGGATCTGGGGCTGGGCAGGGTTTCCAGGGTGCATGGGCTGGGCTGTTCAGGATGGTAAAGGAGACTGCACTAATTGTTGCTCCTAGAATCCTGGGAACCTGTGTGCTCACTGCTGCATTTCACAAACCCTTGCTGTGTCTCAGCTCCTTCCTTGAAGCTACTGCTTGTACAGGAGTCAGGCAGCAGGACAGGGCAAGGCAGCACAGTGAGGGTGAGCTCTCATGAATGGCTCTGCCTTGCACCTTGTTCAGACATTTGCTGCATCTCTGCTCTCAGATAGATGAGGTCACCTGTTTTGTGTTGCCCCACAGAAGATGTTGTCCCATAGTGCTTCCCCAACAGTGTCTGAGGGCCCTTGGATATTGCAGAAATCCCGTGAGACAGGAGGTAGCTTCCTTTCTTATTGCCAGCTCCACCTGTTCCAAAAATTTCGAGTTCTAAAAATGAGGTTGTTGAATTATCCAGCTGCCTTGACAAAAATTCTCTGTGGTTTGGCAAAGACACAAGGTGTACTTCTGGGGTCTGTGGCTTGTATCCTGTGGAGAATGTGTAATTCAACAGCTCTTGCCTGATCCTCTGACCTCTGTGTTCATACCGCGGGTTTGAAGCGCTGGCAGGGTACGGTCTGGCTCAGGATGTGGTTGATGGTGCTGGATTAGCAGAGAGACTGCAGACTCCCACACATCTCTCCTTGGCACAGGTCAATTCGCTGTCATCTACCATAACCACCATGTTACTGAGGGATTTCCCTGGCAGCACCCTTGCTCTCAGGGAGCACTGTGCTGGGAAGAAGACGCCTTGGTTGGGGCTGTGGGCTCCCTTAAGACATGCCATCAGCATGGTGAGATTCACGGGGTTTTGGTCTTCACTTCTTGCATTTTTTTTTTACAGAGATGAAGGCAGAAATCCTCTTTCTGGGCTTGTTGGTGACCCTCAGTCCATTCCAACCATCTGTATCATCTTCAAATGGTATTGGAACTTTCACAGGTTTAATGGATCAGAGGCTTTTATGTTCCAAATAGGAAAAAGAATAAAGCTTAGTGTGACAGAACCTGAATTATCCTCTTGTAAACAGCAAAGACCCAGAGAGCAGGAATGTAGCCTCGAGTAGAGTTTCTATCTACTGAAGGAGCAATACTGACAATTTCAGAGTTTTATCAGTTGATTTCCCATCTGATTTCTTAAAATTGCATTAAAGGAGAGGTTAGTTCTCAGAATAGCTCTAGTCCCCACAGCACAGCAGTCCTCCCACCATTCATGCCAAGCAAAAGAGCAGACGAATCCCGCCTTGTGAGAATGGTTCAACTCCGACTGAACTACCATTAACAGGTAGCTTTGGTGTTTAGGCTTGGGGAAGTTGACTGTCACTCTTTCAGCCTTGCATTACTCCTCTAAAATCTACAGAAAACTCTGATTTTTAATTTATCATTTAAAATCCTTATGGAAACCACATGTTTGAGCTTTCATTTATCTCAAATATTGGATAATTAGTGTTCCCACTATGACTGTCAGATGTGATCTCTGAGTTGATCCAGGCAGATATTTTGTGGTCTCTGGAAAAAATATGGATTTTTTTTTTATGATTTGTGTTGATTTCTGAAGCTTTCTCCTTCACTAGAAGCTAGAGATAAAGCACTCCCATACAGTGATGGTTGTCCTCTCCCGTTCTGTAACCCACAGATATCAGATTACAGGGACAAGGTCCTTGAGCTTCTCATTCATTTTCAGGAGCAACCCAGGGTAGCAGGAAAAGCAGTGAGAATGACAGATCAGGGATTTACAGATCATTTATAGACAGACTGGGGAAAGTGGTGGGGAAATCCTTCTGCTTTGTGTGATGAAGGAGATATATGAGCTACTGCTTTGACTAGTTGGTGCCAAAGGAAGCAGCAAACAGCATATGTGTACTGTCAAACATGGATACAGGCAGTCTAGGAGAAAAGCGTGGGGACAAAGGCATGGACGAGAAAAACACAGGAGACAGGAGCACTTCCTGCTCTCTGGCTCATCACAGCAGGGTGGAAGACAGCGTTCTCATCTGCCCTTTCCTTTCCTTTGGCGAGGTCTCTCACAGGAGCTGCCAGATGCCGCAGTGCTGAGCAGTGTTCACGAGGCCAAGCAGCTAGTGGATTCAGCCTACAAGCGCACACGTGACAGGTGAGCTGGGCTTAGCCGCTTGAACACACCGTGTGCTCTTGCTGTGGGTGGGTGCTACGGTGCCTTGCAGCCCTCTGCTTTCAGAAGAGCTAGCTCTTGCTCCTGACTCCAGGATAGCATCGAAAAGGGAAAGGTTCTCCATGAACGTGGTGGGCTGAAACCCAGCATTGTGCCCAGCTATTGTATTTTAGGCTGCAACTAGAAAAAGGCCCAAAAATGCACTTAGTGCCTCTCTCCCAGAGTAGAGCTACTCTAGATACAGTCCTGCCAGATCTACACTGGGACAGACAACTTTCATAAAACCTCCTCACACTTATCAATGGGGCCTATCAATGGGCTGGGCTCCTCACTCGTGTTCTGGAGGTGCCGCAACCTCTCACCGCTGGCGGGTGTCCAGTCTCCCTTCCATATGTGACTTCTGGTTTCCTACTTATCCTTTGCTGCCCAGGCTCACCTACTTGTCTTCTGGGGAGGCTTGGGAAAGCCCTGGCTTGGGAGATTTTCTCAGATCAGGGCTCCAACTACTCCAGCAGCATTAAGACAGACTTGGAGATGTTTGTGGCCTTGTGGACCTCTGGAGGGAGACAGGCACCCACTCATGCTAGTTAGGGAATACTTAAGCGAGATTTCATTGCCTCAGGGATGTAAAGAAAGGCCTAAGAGCTCTGATGTTTGTCTCCCGGAAGGTGGATCTCCGTGGGATTTCCTTCCTGTTAGCCATGCTGCTTCTCTGCCAAGAGTGTTAGGAGCAGCTCTGGTCTCTCCCAGCTTACATGCAGGGTGTTAGGGTGACCCTGCCTTTCTTGGCAGTTCAGACTAACATGCCAGGTGGTAAACTGGGGTAACCTGCAGCTTCGCCCCAATGCCCCCTGCAGAAGATGTGGTTATTTTTTTCCTTCCTCTCCCGCTGCCCTTTGTAGAATAAAGAAGAACTTGCAGAACGATTCCTTGACCCCAATAGAGCTTCTGGGATATTTCAAACAGCCAGTGGCAGGGACTCGGTCTGCAGTTCGCACTGCAGATTACATGGAAACCACCCTGACCCTGCTCAAGGAGAAGCTGCAATGGACTGTGAAGGGAGATTTCAATGTCACAGGTAGGAATGTCGCTTTGCTAGAAGGAAGGAAGAGCAGTGAGTGCTGCTTCATGAAGATGTGGGTCTTGGTCAATAGGCCTTTGTGAGACCTGGGAGGAAGGAGTAAAAGGTGAGATATGCTGGGTCACTCCTCAAATCCTCTCCTCTGTGAGGGGGAAGTCCTGAGCTACCATCAAAACCTGTTTGCTAAAAGCAGAAGGCAAGTTAGGGGCAATTAGAGATGAGGGGAGGAACGGGGAGGGCTTCACACAATAATTAACTCATGGGAACCACTACCATTAGGGCTAAGTGCTGGCAGATCCCAACCTGAAGCCCAGGCTCACACCACCCGAGGTGAGGGGGAAAGGCAGGGGACGTCTGTGTCCTTCCGTCGCTGGGCACAGGAGGCAGCAGTTTCTTCTGAGCAGCAGGGATGAAACTGTTGGTGGCAGCAGTGGCTAAGAAAACGCAGGATGTAGTGTGTTCGCGACCATGGCCAAAAGGCTTCATTCAAGCAAAGAAAGTTAATGTCAGCCACTGACCTCCCATTTCTTGGGGAATCTTCACAGCGGAAGGCAAAGCCAGTGTCCCCTCATGGGGGACAGCAGTCTAATGGATTCTTCTCCATAGGACAATTCTCCCTCTAAATGTGTGCTCAGCAGCAGTGGTGTGGTGCATACTGGTGGGTGCTTCCATGGGGTAACGAAACTTTTAATGGATCATAGGGACAGCAGTAGCTGTTAGCAATTTATACTGGAGATAAAGGGAAAGGGAGAAGAAGAGAAAAGAATTGTTAATGATAGAAAATAATTCCCCTTCTGCCCATTTGTAAAATGTAATTACAAATAAGATTTGAAGACACCATTGTGGTTTTTGATGCCACCCCAAACCAAAAAGAGAGCTCTGCTGCTCTGGAGAATGTTTTCAGCACAAACATGTCAGAGCAGGACAACCTTAAGCAGCAATCCCTTGCATTCTTCCAGCACAGGATAATACTAGCATAGGAAAACAATTCTAGGTTGCAAGAAGGTTTTTGTTTTTTTTTTAACCCGAGCCTGGGAGACACCCTGGCCCAGCATAACTACTATGTTCACTTCTTATTGCTGTCTTGCAGACTTTCTCACACCAGCTCAACTGGGAATGATTTTCAAAGCAACTGGATGTGACCAACATAATAAGAAAATAAATTGTGAATCTGCTTCCCGTTACCGAACAATCACTGGCGAGTGCAACAACAGGTGAGGGGCTGTGTCAACAGGAGGAGGGACAGCTGGTTCCCCTATCAGTAGAGCAAGATTAAATCTTCCAGGATGATCCATATAGGATGCCTTCCCTAGGGCTTTATAACCCACTATATTTTTCCTTAGGCATGTGGAGATTTTAATTCCAGTCTCACTTCAAGGGATTTTGGTGTTAGTAAGTAAACTAGATTTCAAAATGCAAAAAAAGTTGGTGACTGACCTCCCCTCTCACAGCTCTGTCATTGGGCTGCATTTTTCTACTTTGTCCTGGTTGTGTCTGGCTCTGCCCCTTGCAAGGCATCAAACTGCTTCCCAGACTCCCAGGTTGGTTTGTGGCCTGGCAGCACCCTAGCTCTGTACTGTGGTATGGGCTGGTCTGGCTCTGTGCCCTGGACACAGTCTTCTGCTCAGGAAGAAATTCGGGTGCACAGGTAAGGAGAGAGCACCTTGTGCATACTCTTCCGTTAGGCAAATGGGGACCAGGACTACAAGGTGGGATATAAAATGTTATTTGTCTGTAAATCCAGATCTTTCTTTACTTAACGAAGAGGGAGCTGTGCTCAACAGTGGAGTGGTTTCAAAGGGAGAGTATAGAAGCCCATCCCTCCACTGTCACTGAGGTGAAGCATGTCCTGGGACATGTGGCACCTCAGGCAGAGGAAGGAATTCAAACAGGTTTGTCTGCCTAGAGGATGCTTTAGCTTTCAGGTGTCTGTAAAAGAAGGCATGAGAGAGCTACCTGCCTCCTCCTGTTTGCAGAAGTGGCAGCTCCATTTCAAAGCAGGGGTCTGGCTTCTGGGACGGGGACAGGTCTCAGACCTGAGTGAAACCAAGAAGTCCTGGTTTGCTGTGTCCCTCCATTGCTTGACCCTAGGCAGAGCTTACATTCATGTGCACTATGGGCAAGCAAAGCACACATTGTATATATGTTCCTCAAGACCAAAATTTATTAGTAGTCTAAGACTTTAAAAGTCTAATTGGCATATAACTATTTTTAATCCAATTAGTAACACTCACGATGCAAATCACCCAATTTCTATTAAGATCATTGGTAGTTCAGTAAAAACAATAGGCATAAGTGTCTACTGCTTTTCTCAGATGTTATGAGGCCCTTCTTCCACAGGTAGGATGATTCAGTGACTTGTCAGGATACCCAGGATGAGGGTCTCCTCCTCCTTGGTCTTGCTTTCCTTTGGGGTTATTTTATATGTTTCAGTGTCACTGCTGTTAATTTGATATGCTCTTTTAGTCTTTAGTAGACCTCTACCATTGGTCTACAAGAACTAGTTACAAAGTTTGCTTAGTAACACCAGTAAGCTCTTCGCCATACATTATTTCTTTTAAAAGGAGAACTATCCATTTGCACATAGCTAGGTGAAACTTAAAAAACTAAAATGGGTGAACTAATAATATAATTACAAACTCCTGATAATAGGGCAGGTAGAAGACACTGACAGTTGGCTGATTTTGCTGCTACAGCAAAGGCAAGGTCATCTGATCCTATGCTCAAGACTAGGCAAGCCCAGGCAAAGCCTAATAGTAATTACTGAGGCCTGGTATATATTGTTTATTATTATTATTATTGCTATTATTTAACTTGAGGTTTATTGTTGGAAGTTGGCAATTCTTCACCAACTCTTGGACTGTTGGGGCTATACGTCTCCCATATCTCCCCAACTATTGTACATAGGTATGTTATCCCTTTTCAAGGTTTCCATCTTTCTCCATCCTTATTCAGGAATCAGACACTTACTAGTTAAGTACAGCAGGACTCAGACACTGATTTTTTTTTTTTTCATTTTGGGCTTAGCTGTCCCTCTATATTCACTGCTTCATTTGAGGGACTATGAGGCATTAGGAAATGTGAACATATTTGCTGGGCTGGATTAGCCCTCCAAGGCTCTCGTGTTCTCACTTCCAGCACCAGGTGAAGATGCAACTCTTCCTTATGGGAAGGCCCTATGTGGTGTCCACCTGCACAGCATACCAGTGTCACAAGGAGGAATTTGTTGTGTTCATGAGTTCTTGGCACTGCCATAGTCCTAATGCTGCTAATAGTTTGCTGTTCTTCCATTCACTTACACAGGAGAAACCCATCACTAGGAGCCTCAAATAGAGCCCTTGTCAGGTGGTTGCCAGCAGAATATGAGGATGGTGTGTCACTCCCCCATGGGTGGACAGAAGGAAAGCGTTTCTCTGGATTCCCTTTTCCACTGGTAATGTTTATAACATTTGTCTGAAAATGCTAACACCCTTTAGGGATTCCCAGTACTTGGATATATCATAGTCCTCAACTGTAAGTCTAACCACTAGCATGATGGGGATTAGTAGGCAGGAAGCTTAAATCTCATTTTTCAGGTGTCATTTCATCATATCTCCACTGTGATTTAATAGACATATACTCTGACTCCCTATACTCCCAGGTGAAGCAAAGGAAAATTAATATAATTACTACAGAACTAGGGGACAAATTTCTAGCTAGAAACTCTGTGGGTATCTCTAGGTGTGCATGATCTGTGGGTGTAAATGTACAGCTTTTGTAGTGCTTGAAGGACAGAAGAGATGTTGTGAGGTGGCTTCTTATCACCTGAGCTCAGTGCAATGAGAACTGTAATGAGGAGCACTGAGATTTTCAATGTAGGGTTCCCCCTGCTCATGCTTTCCTTTCAGTTTTAAACTCCTATACGGTGCAATAGCATGTCTCGAGTAGAGTTTTAACTGTGTAGTCATAACTGAAGAAAGAACTAAGGGAAGAATTACAGTGGAAGGGGTATGAATGAGAAAAGAAAGGTGACCCCAAAAGCTGATGCACTCCTTCTTATGGCCATTTCCTAATACACGTTCTGCCTTAATCCCTTGCAGGTTCGAAAAGTGTCAAACGAGATTGTTCGTTTCCCCCCTGAGCAGCTCAAGCTGGATCAGCAGAGATCACTCATGTTCATGCAGTGGGGCCAATTTATTGACCACGACCTGTCTTTCAGTCCCCACACGCCTGCTAGAGTTTCCTTCAGTGGCAAGGTGGACTGTGAGACCAGCTGTGCCAAACAGCCCCCCTGCTTTCCCATCAAGGTACAGTCAGATGGATTTTTTTTCGGGGAAAGGGGGAAGGGGGAATTCATTAGCTGAGAGGTTTTAATGATACTCCTTGTACTTAAGTTGGGTGAATTTTAGAAGGGAAAAGAAATTATTATGAGTATCCAGTCTGATGTTCTGTATAGGCCATGTCTCTGTCCACTAGATGCAACTGCCCCTTGTTGAGAAACCTTTTTGCCAAGTCACGTCTCTTAGATAGCCATGTCTCCAATTTAACGGGTTTCCAGCTGGGTTTATTTGTCTGCAATGGGACATGGATATGACCAGGCAGTGGACAGTGTTAGCTGAGGTCCTCCTTGCATACAGGAGAGCGTGTCCCCAGGGCTCCAGTCTACACACTTATCTCCCTGCTGTATCCCTTGCAGGACAACCTCTCAGGGCAGGCCAGGGGTTGCTGCCTCTGAGGTGGCAGTACTGGGTCCTAGGGGTTGCCGTGGTATAACAGGCACAGTCACAGCCTGCACTAGCCCCATCTCTGATGGGATGGTTTTGCTTTGGAGATACAGTGCAATGGCAACACAGATGTGTGTGATAGTTGTAGCCAGCCTGTTAAAGACAGGGGCTGATGGATGTCAAAATCCCATCAAAATACCCCATAAGCAGCAAATACATACTCATTCAATGGTTAAATGCTGATTAGCACATGGGATGAGGAAGTAGAATTTCTACCATTGGCCAAGGCATTCCCCTGGAAAGCATTGCAGTCACATTAGTCTCCACTTTGATAAATGTTTAATAATGTACTCAGAGTTGCCCTACTCAAACAGGAAAGACTCAGTCCTAAACATGGGAATATGAAGTATCCAGCAGTTATTGCACTCTTCAGCTGTAGGAGACATGCTTCAAATGTCCTCTGAATCTTGGTTTGTGAGGCAATGTACTGGGTGAAAGTAGGCACCAGATCCCCTTCTGCCCATGTCTGTGTGGGTTTAAACATGCTCAGAAAACATATCCATTAGGTAGAAAGTGGGGTGAACTCTGCACTGCAAACTTTGGGTCCTGTGTACACTGCAGGGCAGAGGCATGATCCACCCTGCAGCTGCTCTCCTGCCAAGGACTTTTGAACATGTACTGCATCTCTTGTGCCCTCCTGAAACTGTATTTCCTTCCAAAGAAAATTGTGAAGGAATAGGGCATCCCCTGAGTGCCCAAGGTGTGCTTAAGAATACAGTCAGGGTCACAATTTGCAGACAACTGCTCAGAATGCAAAAATGGACGCAAAACTCCAGCACGTGAAAGGAGTGTTTGGGCTTGCAAGATTCAATCAGGTATGTACAAACACTGAGGAAAAGGTAGCCATAAGACATTCTTTATGGAAATGTAGGCACCTCCAGGCTTCCATGGATATGTGGGACTTGGGTTTCCAAAACAGTCTCTCTGCTCTGAACGTCAGCCTTCATATCTGTGAATTGACTGATGGCCATCTTATCTATTGTGGGAAATACCTCTGTAATCATTCCTGTCTGGCTTTTCTTATCACGATAGTATCAGTGCAGAGACTATGTGTCCCTGAAGTGATGATGAATTATTCTTTTACCTTTTTGCAGATCCCACCCAATGACCCACGAATTAAGAACACGAAAGACTGCATTCCCTTCTTCCGCTCAGCTCCGGCGTGTGACAGAGGCATGTCAATTCGAGATCAGATCAACGCGCTCACGTCCTTTCTTGATGCTAGTATGGTGTATGGGAGTGAAGTGCCTTTGGCCAACAGACTGAGAGACCAGAGCAACCAGCTGGGCTTGATGGCTGTTAATAAAAAATACAATGACAAAGGGATGGCTCTTATGCCTTTCGACAATATGCAAAAGGACCCCTGTCTTATTGTCAGTGGGAGAGAGAAAATCCCATGCTTTATTGCAGGTAAGTTGGGTGATGACGTCTAGAAGCTCCCTAACATTGAAACCTAGGGTGCTCAACCCCACTAGATTTATTTTATTTCTTTAATTGTTTGGTTTTTTCTTATATAAGTAGAAAGTGGGGCATAATAAAACATCATGAAAGACTTAAACAGGCTGTTGTAGGCAAGCTCTAGGTATGAGAGAGTTCCTCTCATCTGAGTCTTCTTTGTGAACATGGGTCTGGAGTGAAGCTGTCTCAGCCATGCCCAGAAGACCTTAACCTGCTAAGCACATGCTGCTGCCAAAGGGGCACTGGGAACCGGTATCAGATATGGCTCGTGGATGGAGCTGAGCGAATGCAGCAATAGCACCCTATCGTGAAGGTGCTGGCTTGTCTGGGCCTGTCATTTGGCAGCTCTCTCGCTCCCGTCAAGGCAGGTGCGGGTGTGTTCATGCTTAGCTTGGGCACTGCTGTGAAGCTCTTGCCTCTGCCCCTGTTTCTTGTAACTATCACAAAGGCAACTGGGGCTGCACTGATTCTGCACTCCAGCTAGGACACGCACTTTAACACGTTGAGATGGCCCCTGCTCCGTTTACAGCACAGTGTCCCAGGAGACCTTTCTGTCTGTCAGACTATGGCATTCTCTTGACTATCTCTTCTTTCTAAGTTAACTCCTGATGTCCTGCACAGAGCCTCTCAAAGGCATGCCCCTTGCTTCAAGCAAAACAGGGCACAGCCACCACGACTTTCCCATCTGCTGCTGTTTTCTGTCTTCTAATCTCCTTACTGCATGAGCACCAAAATCATTTGATTCCCAAAACTCTGATCATTCTTCCCTTCTCCCTGGTACCAGCATGCAAACACAAGCTTTTGGGCACAGGAGTAATGTTTCTAATGCATCTTGTGAATTAGCGTCTCACTCTTTGTTTTTTTTCTGGGTTTTTGTTTGTTTGTTTGCTTGTTTTGATTTGTTTGTTTGTTTTCCCTGAGTCAGCAGGGCCTTCTTGCTAGCCTCTTTCTGTCTCTGACCCCACTGGGCTGTTCATGGTACTGGAGGAGAAAACTGAAGGCATGACAAATTTCCACAGCTGTGGAGTTCATTTCCATTCCCTTGGGGTCCTAAATTTTGTCCAATGTCCCCTGGACATCATTCTCTGGGTCCTTGGATGCCATCAGGGACTAGCAGTAGGACCACTAGGACAGATCTCTTTAGTAACATCCTCCAGTTCCCTCATTCTAAGCTCTTGGTGTTTTATATTTCCTTCCACCTCTCAAATATATTTGTTTTCCCATCTATTACTCCATATCTTCAGCTGCTTCCCCAGTTCTGTGCATGTCTTTCCTCAATGAGGAGCCTGCAGGCATGGCCAAAGGTGGATGCCTAATGAGGAACGGAAGAACAAGCAAGGATGTCGGATGCTTTCCTGTGTCCTCCTTTCGTAACTTCAATGGCTCATGAAAAGATTGTCAGGGGAACATCACAAGTTCTGCTATGCACAATGTAAGAGCAGAACCTTCCTTTGAGTATGTCCTTATCTTCTCCAGATGCCGCTTCCCACTCTCATCACCTCCTTGTTGTGAGGCTTTATGCCCTAGATGTTTGAATAAACCTTTTTGTTTTGTTTTGTTTGGTTTGGTATGTTTTCTAATTCATTCCTCCAAGGCTGGACTCTGTGTGTGTGACTCATCATTTACTTACCAAAGCTCTTGATCCTGTCTGCTTGCTTTGGCATTAGTTTCATCCACTTTAAGGGTGCCTTCTCACTCCTCTAGACATCCCCATTTCTCTCTGCCCATTCTCATTGCTGTCTTCAGCATTTTTACTCTGTCTGTAATATGGGGCTCTGGAGGAAGCCTACTCGTTTTTAATACCTTAAATAAGTAAGTCATCTCTAGTAGTCCCATTTTAACACACTTTTTTAACACAACCCATTTCTAGGTTCTGTCTCTTTACAAGTCTAAACATGGTGGTGGAATCTATGCTTTTGCTGTGTTAGTGGAGACATATTTTCAGCTGGAGTGCTCCAAACCTCTGGGTCCAGAGGCAGTTTTCCATCTGCTATTGGTGTTTCTGCTTCATAACGAAGATATTGATACATAAAACTTTTTTTGTGTGTATTGTCAAGCACAAGCCAAGCACACGTAGGTCACTGACAGTACAAATATGCTCACTTGTGATACTTCTAGGTGATTCTCGAGCAAATGAGATGGTGGAGCTGGCGTCCATGCACACACTTTTTGTGCGGGAGCACAACCGCCTGGCTAGAGGGCTGAAGAGATTAAATCCCCACTGGAATGGAGAGAGGATCTACCAGGAGGCACGGAAGATCCTAGGTGCCATGGTCCAGGTATCAGCCCCAATGTCATGTGTGCTACTGATCGTCCCAGCTCTCCATCCCTGTCTTGCATTCTTACAATATTCGCACAATGGGCTGCTTTTTTTGTGACATTTCTGAGGTGCAAATGATCAAATGCTTTTTACCTGCTCCTTCGGTCAAAAAGAAAATCGTCCAGTGACACCTGAAATAAGAAGTACAGAGGGGTCCCCCTGACCTGACCATTCAGTGTCTCCCTAATGTTGAATCACTGGGTGCCCAGAGATGTTGTGGAGTCTCCACCCTAGAAGATGTTCAAAAACAGTCTAGACAGGGTCCTGGGAAAAGTGCTTTAGGTGACCCTGCTTGAGCAGATCATCTCCAGTGGTCACGTCCAGTTTCAGCCATTCTGTGCTTCTATGTGATTCTGTGTTTCCAAAGGCAGTCCTTAGTCATCACTAACTAGCAACCTGTCTTCTGAGTTGGCTTGACAACAAGTAAATAAATGAATAAATAAGTAATGAATAATAAGTTCAGGAATATCAGAAAGGTTAAGTTTTCAAAACTTAATGGAATTATTGAATTAATATATCCATGGGTATAGAAAAAATCTTAGAAATGTTGAGTAAGCCAATGTGGAGAAAGTTAAACAATTGCACTAGAATTATGTGCCCCCCTCATCATTTTCAGACCAATGCTTCCATTTTCTTGTATTTTTCAGACACTTAAGACATTTTCATCCTACTGCTAATTGATTTATTTTTTTATGTTATCTTCTGCAGCTTTCTCAATATCCCAAGAGATCATGAGATCAGAGTTGGAAACCTCTGCTATGAGAGCACTAATACAGCTGCTCAGGGATGGCAATAACATCTGTGTCAATGCTACTATGTTTTTTTTTTTTTTTTTTTTTGGTTGTGGGTTTTTTTTTGTCATCTGAGGCATAAAGAATGGGAGAGAATGGGGAAGTGTAGCTTTACCTTGCTGCTGGGAGTGACCTCTAACTATACTACTAGGGAATACTTAGGAGGATTTGGGAGGCACTGAAGTTTTAATCTATCACTTGCTGAGCTGAAGACTAGGTGAGGAGATGCCCGGGGATATCTGAGTGCGCAGGGAAGAGGTCCTAGAGCACACACAGAGGATGAATGCGGGACAGGAAGCAACAGTGTCCATGTTCCTATTACCTGGTGTTGCTGCAACAATTACTTCTCCTTTGCATTTTCATGCTCCTGTCAGTGCCAGAGAAAGCTGCGATTCCACCATGCACGGCTGGTGGAACCAGAAGCACCTTGCAGTGTGCCTGGAGCTGCAGTACTAGGTACGTGATACAATGGCCAGGTGAAGAAGCAGCTTTGAATCAATGCCACAGAGTGGAAGAAATAGAAATATCACTTAGGAGTGTCACAAGAGATCCTCACTGGACTGTGAAAGTGATTGGGTCTGATAAGGTGAAAGAGAAGTTGGTTCTGCATACTGTCTCCACTCCTCTTGTGCTAGCTAAGTCTCCTACAGAAATCATTTTGAAGCAATCATTTTGGAGTGAGAACTCTCCCATCACCATGCATCCAAGGAAACGGATGTTTAAGCGATCAGTATTTCATCCTTTCCATGTTTCCCTCTAGATTATAACCTACAGAGACTACCTGCCTCTTCTGCTTGGATCTACTTTCGGGAGAGCAATACCTTCCTACCGAGGCTACAACGACTCTGTGGATCCTCGGATATCCAATATCTTCACTCTGGCTTTTCGTTTTGCACATGCTTCAGTTCCCCCATTTGTGAATCGCCTAAATAAATACTACAAGCCTGAAGGCCCCAAAATCCAGCTCAGCAAAGCCTTCTTTGCTGTGTGGAGGATTGTGAAAGAAGGTAAAGTCTTTCTTGCACTGCTGGATGCATTCAGCCCTTTCTGCCCTCCCTGGAAGAGCTCTTGCTTCAGCCAAACTTAAAAGCAGTTTTCAATAAATTAGCTTTATTACCATTCCACAAGGTAGCTGTTATCTGCAGTTGAAAAGTGACCCATCTTATTTTAAAGTATACACCTTGATAACTTACTCTGTGTAGTCTGTAAGAACATTATTCAAGGTATTTTCCATTTAGTGCTTTAAATGCAGGAAAATTGATTCTGATATGTGATATTTGTCCCTTTTCCTAGGTTATCCAGTTCCTTTCTTTCATGCACTTTCTTTACTATAGTCAACATCTCATGTAACACTTATTTTTCAGGAGGGGAACTAGTGATACATATATAGCATATAGTGAAATCACAGGAGCTAAGATACCTCAGTTAAGGTGCAACAATTCCTGTACTGTAAGTTTATAAGTAAATAGAAGAGGCATTCAGCTTTCTCTATCCTCTTTTGCATACACTTTCCACCCTGTGCTGCTCACATTCACTGTATAATTGTTGCAGGTGGTATTGACCCCTTTCTCCGGAGCCTGATGGCTAATCAGGCCAAGCTGATGACACAGCAACAAATGGTTGTGGATGAGCTCCGGGATCGGATGTTTGAGCAGGTCTCAAGGATCGGGTTGGATTTACCTGCACTTAACATGCAGCGTTGCAGAGATCATGGCCTCCCAGGTAAGTTGGTTGTGGGAGCCAGAACATCCAAATTAAAATAGATGAAAACCAGGCACTCTTGGAACTGATCCAAACTCCATTCATATGCCCATGCTTTGACATAACCTCTCTTGACTGAAATTCCTCAGAGGTCTTTCCCAGTTTGCTCTATATACTGCTATAGATAAATAAATAGGAAGTTATGCCATGAAGTTAGAGCCTGTTTGGAACTGCAGGAGACACATGGAAGGCACAGAAGAAACTTCTGCATTGCACAGACAGAAGTTGTGTTCAATAACTGACTTACTTAGGTGCATTGTTATTTAAATAGCAAAACTAGGAATCATTAGTGGGACTGAGGCTAAGTGCACTGTGGCCTTTCTCCAAGCGTTGTATGTCTCCAAGTCCATCTAGTCCAGCCACACAAGTTTGGAAGAGCAGATCGTAATCTGTAGATCTCATCCAATGTTCTCTACAAAGAATATGTCCCAGAAAAGGACATGTCAGAACCACTCACTCTCTGCAAATGCAAAATCATTGCAAGACAGTCTTGAGAAATAGATTAATGATAGGCCTTTACATATAATGATGGGTTGTCGGATTTTGGGTGTGCCATTGCATAACAGTGCTATCATCAGGCTGATGAAAGATGCTTTGTCAGTAACTTGCTGGGAATGGAAATAAGGCTCCCTTTGAAACTGTGATGAAAATAAAGCTGGATTCACGGGCTCTAACCCCAGACAGATACTGGCATTACATTTGAATGCAATGATCAAGTCACAGGATTGCTGTGCTTTTCCACAATAGAGGGATTTGATTTTTCCATGCTGCAACTAGGAGTAAAACATGATCTGAACCAAAATCTTGAGTTCCTATCTTCAGCAGCTGATTTATTGTGACAGAATTAACATGTATATCAAGTGTAAAACAGATCCTAGTAAGACAAATGAAACTAAATCTGGAGAAGAACTTGCCCACTACCATGTTGTACAGAAGGTGGTAGTACCAACATCTTGCCTAGATAAGCTCTCAAAGAAAGTGACAACCTGGGTTTTGTGAAGATCTCTCTTCTGTTGTCTTCTGGCTGGGGTTCATGGTTTGCAGTGAAGATCAGACAGCAATTGGATATGGCCAGAGCCTCTATCTGGGCACCCAGAAAACAGTTAGGAGCAGTCACAGCAAACTCATGGTGTGTTTTAGATGCCTGAATATAAATCCTCTTTTGCTATTTGAAATGGCCTGAGGTCTTCCCTCTGGCTTTTTGAGGCAGCCTCATCAATGTATGTTCTCCTGCCATTCCTGTGTCACATTGTGAGGAGCTTATTTCAGGTATGCTGTGACTCTAGAGTTTTTGTACAGGCATCTGCATTGGCATCAGTTGGAAAAGCAAAACATCAATGGGAGGTGATAGAGTGATTTCTACTTGCAAAGAAATGGCCATTCCCTAGACAACACTGAAATGCCAGGTGGGACACACCGACTCTGGAGGAGTGGAAATACAATGTACTAACAGAAATATGGAAGAATTTAGAAAGAAGGATTTTAAAAATACTGAGAACGTACCTGGGCCCTGCATCTGGGAAAGAGAGGAAAAGTGCCCTTCCCAGGAAGGAGGAATGAGTTACTGACCACTGTTTGCTCTGATACCTGCTTTCCTTGCAGGTTATAACTCCTGGAGACAATTTTGTGGGCTCTCAAAGCCTCAGAATTTCAGGACACTTGCTCAAGTGTTGAAGAATCATAGTCTAGCAAGGAAATTCATGAGACTCTACGGGACACCAAAGAATATTGACATTTGGATTGGGGCACTTGCAGAGCCCTTTGTACCTGGAGGAAGAGTTGGTCCTCTCATGGCTTGTATCATTGGCACCCAGTTCAGGAACCTACGTGATGGAGACAGGTAAGAGAAGAGCCAGATATGCAACCCCCAGAGGACAGGGGGAGACAGGGCTTACACAGATTCATTTTGTGCAGTTTGAAGATTGTTCTAGTTATTTTTTATTACTCTTTAAGATGTTCTTTTGCCTCTCTGGCAATGTTCTTTTTTCCAGTCGAGGTCTTTAATGATTGGGATCCTAGGCTCAGATCCCTTCCCAGACAAGTGTTTTCCCTCTCAGCCTGTTCAGCTCATCTGCTTGTCCTTACCCAGGCTAACTGAATTGCCTTCCTCCACACTAATGGTGTACAGAGTTTGAGCTCTTTGCTAATGTTCACATAAGTTATTTCAAGGAGGACCCAATACTGTGTGTTTAAACACCAGCTTGCTCAAGGAAATAGAAGCATATAAGTAACACTTAAATAGAACAGAGGTACACAGGAGAAAAGGACGTGCTGGAGGTACAGCACTAATGATGGATAAAACAGATGCTGGATGGTTTGACTCCTCCAGCTAGAAGCAAGATGGCAAGCTTGGGTATTTTGCATTGATAGTCCTATTACATGCTCAGCATGTGTCGATGTGGTGGTTGAGGCCTTGTATATCTTTGAAAATATGCATAGATTTCACTAAAAGGAGATTTGGTTCAATCAAACACAAACTGGAAGGTATGAAGGGATGACAGCTGGTTTATCTTAATTAGAGTGAGACTGGTAGGTTCCCTGCTGATAAAAAATAGCTAAATTATACAGACTGGGCATTTTTTAAGGACTGGAGTTTGAGACTGCATATAGGCAAAGATCCAGGGCCTGCAGGCCAAAGAATTTTGCCAAATAGCTAACATGCTTTGAGGTTTATATGGAGTGAAGGAGATTAATTGTTCCCTCTTGGTAAGTCTCAGCTCAGCCCAGACTGCCTCCAGGGAGCATCTGCCATGTCCCTGCTCCTTCTTTGATGGGAGAGGGAGATTGCTCCCTCTGTGCTGCTGCACTAGGATATGCCAAAAGCACACATAGTTCTGCTTTCTCGGATCCTGAGTTTGCAATGCACAGCTTTGCACTGCCCCCATGTACTTCATTTCCATTTGCTGTCTGGAAAAAAGGTAGGATCCAATGCACAATCAATGAGAGAGGTGTAACCAGCACTATTAGAAGCAGCCTTTAGAAAGGCATAGAGAGCAGTCACCCAGGCATCAGAAGAGATGTTGGGGCACCATATTGGTGCCTTCTGTGCCTCTTGAAGGACTCAAAAGTGATTTTACACTATTTTGCCTTTCTTCTCTAGTTATGGGTTGAACTCTTGGGACCCAACATGTAGCAGTGTTTGTGTTGAACTTGCACAAGGTGGGTCAGGATTGTCAGGATTGTTTGAGAGCCAAAACCATGGAAGCATTGTTTTGCTTTCACAAGAGGAGGTCCTGAGGTCCCCCTGCTCTTTGGAGCTGCTTGGAACCTCAGCTGCAGGAGTGAGGTATACATCCCATTTTGAGGGGTGTTTCCCAGTCCTTTCTGAAGCAGAAACCTCGTAGGGTTTAGCAGTCTTTCATGAAGATCATGACGTGTTTCTGGGAAGCTCTTGTGCCAAGTACAGACCTAGAAAGGCTTACTATGGGTTCACAATCTGGAACTGGAACCTTATAGGCAAACATGGTTTCCATTGCACATCTAAAAACGATACCAATATATCTTTTTTTTTTTTTTTAAGAGATGAATAATAGGTCTCATTCCACCCTGGGAGATCTTGTTTTGAATAATAAAAAATCACATTTATTCCTGACAAAAGAAATGTATTATCTGTGTTGGGCACTTAACAAGAAATTAAGTATTAAAAGTCTTGAATGTGGAGAAGCCTGGAGGACTGAATCTATTATGTCATTTTCTGTCTTCTGCAGGTTTTGGTGGGAAAATAGAGGGATTTTCACTCCTCAGCAACGCTGCTCACTGTCCAAAATCTCCTTGTCACAAATAATATGTGACAACACCCGCATCTCTAAAGTGCCAAGAAATATCTTCACGACCAACAGATATCCTCATGACTTTGTGAGCTGTAGTCAGATACCAAAGCTGGACCTCAGAGCTTGGAAGTCAAGGATGACTGAAGAAGGTACAGAAGGAGGTATAAAGTTAAAACAGGAGACAGCTTCCACTTGCAGACCTGTGAGGTCATGCAGTTAAGTCCAGTTTTAAAGGGTTTTCAAGTGTTCGAGTAATACCTGTCTCTGAGCCTCTAAAAAAAAGAGCTGACATATGGTCTGAATACATGTGTTTAAATACTCTGTTCCATCAGGTCAATTGTGAGTAGATTATTACTAGCATCACAAGATGAAGCTAATTGCATTGCTAGGGATTTTTTTCTGGTAATGTTCAGTTTAGCTCTTCATTTTGCAAGAAAAGCTTTAATGCCTTAGAATCATGCCTCTTAATGTCATGATTTTTAGTATCTGCAACTAAAAACTATATTTAGGGCCTCAGATAACTCCAGCTGCAGTTAGCATCCTTTGAGGATGTTTAGTCAAATTTTCCACGGGGCTATAGACCATGAGCTTGAATCTGTTTCAGGGTACAACCAAAAAGGTGACCTTCAAGGTGCCAGAAGGGCATAGACAAGAGAAAATTTGGCTTAGTGTTAGGGTGCTTCCTCAGGTGGGGAAAGAAAAGTCTTTGGTCCTGGTTGCCACCACTGTTATTTGCATGAGAGCAGTTCTGCTCCATCTCTCTGGAGAGTACACTGCTTCCCCCAGCCATTACCAGCAAGTAGCTCCAGCCGGACACTTGTAGGTCCATATAAAACTGTAGGCAGGGAAGGGATTCCTGGAGATCTCTAGAGCAACCCCCTCTTCCAAGCAGAGCTAATAGCAGGCTTAATTGCCTGCTTAACCCATGAAAATAAATCACACCAGATGATTAGATGACATCACAACAGATGGAGACACACAGCTTGTCTTCTCCCTTTTGTTAACACATTTTTTTTTATACCTTATAGACGAAGCATCTGGTGACTTACAATGCTGAACGTTAAGGATTTCCCCAGACGTCTTGACCTGGAATCTGCTCTTTCTTTTTGTTGGTGGCGGTTATTTTTGTTTGTTTGTTTTTATTACATTTATGCTTTTACTGCCAAAAATGTTCAGGCATGATTGCTGTCGTTTGCTCAATTTAGTTTGCATGAAGCCTTTTCAATGAGATAGAATCCAGTAATAAAAGAATTTTACTAAAAGATGTTCCAGTTCTATGCAAATTACTGAATATCAGAAAACAGACCAAAATGACATATCAGAAAAAGACAGGCTACACATCTAAAGGACTCCTTGCTAATGCATATTTTCATATATATTGGATTTCAGTGAGCTTTATCATGCTTTGCACTCTTCTTTCACAGGACAGCAAATAGTTGCCAGCCCATACAGAAGGAAATGGCCCAGTTGAGGTTTTGGAGTGAAATCTTCACTCTCATGCTTATTTATGCTCTCCAGTGCTTTATTTCAAAAAATAGAGTTTTAAATTTCTAGAGGAAATGTAATTGCTAGTTACATGATGCATCTAAATGAATTGAATGACACTGTCATGCAGTATCATGGTATTGTATAACATGGTATATGGAAGAAAGAAGATGATATCTGATCAATTTTTTGCTCCAAGAATTTGTTCCAAGATATTTAAGGCATCATCTAATGCAAGGAGAAACTGTGACAGCATATTCCTGTAGCTTGAAATGAGACTGTGTGATTTAATTTTGGAGAGCCTCATGTGGCTCCTGTTGGGTGGAGCCACGGAGCTGGGGAATGAAGCCATGAGACAGATACGTCACTGGGGTAGGGACAAGACAGTTGGTCATGTTCAGCCGTGAGACAGATATGTCACTGGGGTAGGGACAAGACAGTTGGTCATGTTCAGACTGTATGGCTGACTTAAGAAATACAATGCTCTCTCCTAGCTCCATTCATGGCCCCTCACAGACCTTCTTTCTTGCCCACAGCCTACTCCAAGTGCATGAGCTGCAGTACAGGATACTGCAGTTGCAGTAAAGGATGTCTATCCATGGCTCCATCTTGTTCAAGGCCATCTCCCCCAGTGAATGTATTTCACTTGAGTGGAGAGCCACCATGATATCGGGGGAGTGGAGCATTCATGATGCACAAAATAAGGCTGAGGAAGGAGAATTTGTTGAATTTGAAGAAGATAAGGGAGAGTGATTTCATTTTTAGTCTTCTACTATTTAATGAGTAGAAGGGAAATCTCCATTAGGCAAAGAAAAGGTTTCCCCATAGGAATGGTGCAACCCTGCGATAAGGATCTGAGAAGTAGTGGAATCTCCATCCTTGGAGATACTCCAGACTAACTAGACAAGGCTAGCCTCTGAGCAACTTAATCTTTTTTCAGTTATTCCTGGTCTGAGCAGATGTTTCAACTAGCAACCTACAGTTGTCCCTTTGCACGTTAATTTTTTTGTCCTATTTGAGTCTGTAATTTACAATGATAAACTGATTTATTCTTCAGTCCTTAGTTCATTTGCCTGTGCTGCGCAATACCTCTGTGGATGAAAGGCCATAAGCCATTTCAGCGTGTTGCATCACATTTTTATCACTATAGTGAATTGGCCCAGGGCCCTCAGGATGCCATGGGAATCTTCACAAGTCCACGCATACTTTCTCACAGAAATCCTCCTTCTTCTTCTCTGATTGTGGAAATTTCCAGCTATTTCTTCACTCATAAGTGGGGAGCCAAAGTTATTCTGTGCCTTGTAAGGGCTATTATGCATAGATTTATCATGGAATTACAGTTAGAGGATGATAACTACAGTTTTCTGTATTCTGATGTACTCTGTCTAGATATTTATCCTGGTACTTTCTTGATGGTTTGGAATTTTTTCCTTCCATTTAGCTGTCTAGTAACTGCATGTAGTATACGAGATCCCTTTAGCACTTCTTTCCTTCAAAGACTGCATGATACGTTCCTTGACAGGGGGCACTCCCAAAGTCAGTCCTTGATAACTTGTTCCAGTGTGGAACTGCTTGCAGCAGAAGCTCTCAGTGGGAATTGCTCCTATGTCAGAAAACACTTCTCTTTTATCTCCTTCTTAAGATCCTTCCTGCCCAGTTTAGAAGCCAACTGTGATCTTTAAGTTAAGCAGTTCTTCTCTCTCTCCAGATTTTCCTTACTGAGAGCAGCCAGGTCTTTCCTCAGACTTCATCCTCTTACTGTGGACAAACCAATTTTCTCAGGCTTTTCTCATTAGATTAGATTGCTTAGATCACCTTTCCTGCCTCCGCCTCTCCCCACTGGCCAATGTGTGGCCTAGTAAAGCTGGTGAGTAGGAGTGTGAGCACAGATGCATGATAAAAACTCATGATATGAACAAGCTCCTCCTCTATTTAAGAGTCATTTAAATGGGGCCCTCAAAAGAGATGCAAAAACCCAGAGGCAAAAGGGAGTCAGTTGAACATGGATATAGTTAGGCTGGAAAACATTCATTAGAGCTGCAGTTGATGAAAACACACCTTGAAGGTTAGGCAAGACTCAACCACTTTGAAAGAGAGGCATAATGGGTCCAGAAGCTACAGCATCTTGCAATAGAAGAAAATTACAAAAAAAAAATACAAAAAAATAAAAGCTGTGCCTAAGCACAAAAAAAGCTGGAGCCTAAGCGTTTTGTTATTTCTGAGCTGAATATCCTTCTATGGTGAGTTGGGAAAGGCATATTTTTTATTACCTCTTTCGGTCCTTGCTTTCTCCCACACTCCTCAAAGATACTTACCAGATCTTGAAAAAAAATATATACATTGAATTTAGCTTCATACTCTTGAATATCTGGTGTGTCCTTGAGATCATATGAGTTCTGTATTCTGTATAGAAAACTTTGTTGATGTCAGATTATGTTGGCTATTCCACAGCCTCATGATGATATAGAGAGCTACCCCATCTCACGAGCATCATGGCATGCTAAAGAAATAAAGAATTTTCACACTTTTTTTTTTAATATTATGTGGACACATGAACTTGAGATATTTTTTCTGTCTTTCCCTCAAGTTCAGGGTCTTGTGTTCTTGTATTTAAATTGTATTTTGTGGTTGCCATGTTCCTCTAGATAAGACACAAATATGCTAAAGCTCGATTCCTGTTTTGTAGTGTATTTACGGAAGTATAATTTCATTACAGCCTTTGCTGAAAATATTTGAAAACTAATGTCTGTAACTAAAAGCTCTTCAGTAGTTTCTGATGACTTTATATTTTCATGCTTTCCTGACTCTAGACCTTTTGGGAAAGTGTGCATGAACACAACGGTGTAAGATTTTCTTCTCTCATTAGGTATCTGATAATAACAGCCTTGATCGGAAAGCCACAGCTCTCCTTCTTTCAGGAGGACGATTCAAAGAAGTCTCTTTCATTGGCATCACCTTTCAGGCACATCTCTAATGGTGGCTCAGGCTGGATAACAGGGTTGTCGAAACAGCCTTCACCCAGTTGTGAGAGGATATAACTGTTACTGGTGGGATATTAGGAAGATTAAGGAACATAAGGAGTATTTCTTGATCAGAGCTTGGTTTTTGAACTGTCTGTCGCTGGGTGTCTATGAATCAGATCCAAAAGGTAACTAATCACTGTGGTGCAAGCACCAAGGGCTGATTGCTGGTTAGAGGATTAAGAGTGCCTTGATTCTGTACAGGCATGAGATACCTGTCATCTTTTGTATGTGCTGATGCAGGGTAGCATAGGCATCTGTTACCTCAGGGAAGACTTTTCTGGGATGCCCACCATGGTGTCCACCCTCTTTGCTTTACCTGCCTCTCCTGGGGTTGGACCTAGACCTCAAGAAAGCTGAGTGGCATGAAAAACAGGAGGAGAAGAGCTGACAGCTAAACCATGGAGGCAGGGAGCACACTTGATCCATTTCTTTATTATCATGCTTTTTCTCAGCTTCTTCATGAATTATTATTCAGGCTGGTTCATTTTACTATTGCATGGAATTAGATCTTATTTGCCCAGTTGCAAGTGGTGACCAGTGAGACTTTATAGGTGCTCTGAATCCCTTTGATAATGTGCAGCTCCTGGTCCTGTTTGGAATTTAATATTGCTATCTTCTAAGTGACAGTTGCTTGAGCGAGGCCTGTTCTGCAGCTGCTGAGACACTAATCTTATTACATTTGTTGTGACAGTACTTTTTATGCTTTGGTTTTAGGAGTTGAAATACTGACAAAGCATTGCCAGGTTCTACTGCTTTTGTCCTGACTTATTTCTTAAGTATACAGATACTGTCTAAACACGTACCTGCCTCTGGCTATGAAAACATCAGGAGTAGCAGATCTTGCTTTTTTTGTCTTTTTGTCTAGACATGTGGCAATTGTGTCACTTTTCCCACTCTGATTGAAGAATGGCCAATTGCTAAGCCTGATCTTATTAACGGCCACATATGTGGGGCAGGAACTGGGTGCGAAGATCATCGTTTTTCTCCTTCTTTTTCTTCTTATTTCTTCCTAATACTAGTTTCTGATTTCCTGTGTCTGCTGGAATCAACTCCTATACTCATGCTTGACGTCTCCCAAAGGACAGTGAGAGAGCTAGGACAGTGCAACAGCAGCGTTTATCCTATCCTGCCCCTCCCGCTCCCTCAGACAAAGACTTTCTCACAGTTTTTTTTTTTTTTTTTTTTTTTTTTTTTTAGTTCCCATGTGCAGAGCTTGATAAAGACATTCTTGTGATACAATGCCCTGAAGGGAGGCCATCTCTTCCAATAGTCATTGCACTACCAACCCAGACCACACACTCCCACTTCACATAAACCACCTTGCTATTGCATGTTTTCCTACACACTCTTCTGCTGGAGCTTGCTGCTAAACCGGCTTTCCAATGTTATTTTAGCTCCAAGCAGCAAACAGCCTTTTTGAAGCACCTCTCCCAAATCTTGTTCCAGCTTTGCACCACCCACATGTAGCTGATGAAGTAAATCTAAGATCTTCTCCCAAACATCAGGCACTAGTTACTCATTTCCAGCTCTGTGTAACACTCCTTTGATTAAGCCTGGGCTGAAAGGATGGACATACTGCTCATTCCCTATCCCTTCACTTTGCTACTCATCACATTTCTAGTCTTTTATAATGTGAATCCTGGATTCAAATACTTCTGCAAGATGACCTTCTATAAGTTGTGGATTTTCTTCGTTTCTGGTCTTATTGTTATCCTGAGTATTCCTCGTGGACGTAACGTGGAAAACATGAAGTAAGTTGTCTGTGAGTTTTTTAAGCTCTAAGCATTAATAGAATTGACTTGTACTCTATTTTGGCAGCCCACAGGAGTTCTGCTGCTGTGGGGAGGAATTAGTTGTATGTTGGTGTGGAGAGTTGCCAGGCCATACAATTCAGAGCAGAGCTGTGGTTTTCAGGATCTTATTTGTTTGCAACAAGTTGCAAGACTTAACTGGAGACTGCATAGCTGGATGTATTTGTGTGAGCTGTGATTAGTAGCAGTTTACAATACCAAGACAAGCTCTCTGTTACAAGGAGGTAGCTTCTAGCAGATTGGGCTTGTAGCCTCTTGAGATGCTACAAAAGTAGGATTTATTACTGCAGAAGATATTGTATGCTGTAGTGGGAGTTCCCAGATGTATCTCCTACTTCAGCCTCAGCCTTTCATTTCAAGAAATTTTCTTCAATTCTTAAATTGTTTTGTGCCTTACTTCTTTTAAACACTGTTAATGATGATGTGTAATGTTTTAATGAAATTATGAGCTGAAGGGTGGTACTAGCTGCTGTGCTTCAAGAGACAATTCATGGATCAAATCCAGGACAGCAGAGAGACAGGCTTACAGGAGAAAACTGTAAGAGTACTTTGGATGGGAAGGATTTGGCCCCCTCATCCAATTTCAGCTTGCTTCTGACTCATGTCTGCTCCCCATTTTCCAGATATTTTAAAAAGCTGTTACTGCCAATCAAATACATCTTTGGTATCAAGATAGTGGTGAAGGGCAAGGAGAACCTCAGAACTAAGAAGCCCGCAGTACTTGTGTTGAATCACCAGAACTCCCTTGACATTATGGGTATGTAGAAATCTTGGGCCCTGTGCTCTGGGCAGAAGAGTAGTGTGAAAGCCAACCACTCTAGGGGACTTGCAGGGAGGGAGCATAAGTCTTGGCTTGTCTCTAGCAGCTTCTCTCAAACAGAAGTACCACAGGCAGAATGGTAAGAATGGCAGTGAATTAACTCATTCCAATCAGCCCCAAGCCAAGGGTCTTCAGAGTATTATAGCTAAACAAGAACTTGCCAGCTAAACTGGTTTCATTTTTTTTTTAAGAGAACTAGGATAAGAGTGTCAGCTGACTGACTGCAGTTGTGTCATAGGTGCTCTGACTCAGTGTTGACAGTGGTCCTGTCCCAAGTGAATGGTTGGTCTGGAGATCTCCAGTGTGCCTTTTCAAACATGCTCATGATCGGGTGATGCTGGGTGGTCTAGTAGGAACTGCAGACATGACACCTCCCAGCCTAGAGGCTGGAGGGACCCTCAGGGCAGATGCCAACTTGTTCTGTCCCTGTTCTCCCCTTCCAGAGATGCTAGAGATACTACCAAGTCGCTGTGCGCCCATTGCAAAGAAGGAAATCCTATACATGGGTCCTTTTGGCCTGGCATGCTGGCTTGCAGGCATGATTTTCATTAATCGTAAGAAGAGAGAAGAGTCTATCAATATCTTGACAGCGGTGGCACAGTCCATGCACAAAGAGAATGTGAGTAGGGAGAATAATTTGAAGGGGAGCAGGAAGCGCTTTGTGCCACTTGAAAAATGTGCAATTCGATGTGGCTGGAAGGGGATGTTTATCTGTGGGCTGGGCACTGAACACAACGGGACAGGAGTAACTCAGCTGGGATCAATGTGTTGCACGTCCTGAAAGTGTTTGTGGTGGGGTAAGTGGATGTATCTGTATGGCTGGAAGCAGACAGGTCATTCTTGAGTGGCGTGCAGTGGTCTGAGATAGTGCTGGGTCTGTGGTCTTTCCATCTCGATGTCTTCTCCCTCCTGCAGTTCCAAGTCTTGATTTTCCCTGAAGGCACTCGTAATTATGCTGGGTCCATGTTGCCCTTCAAACGTGGAGCTTTCCAGTTGGCTGTGAAAGCCCAGGTAAGAGATGCCTTCCTCCCACCCCACTAGGATGCAGTTTTCCTGCCATAGTCCATGACCAGCCCAGAACTATAAGGCTTCTGGTCTTTAGCTTCCCTTTGAAATGAGCAGATGTTCAAGAGCCTAGCAAGAGCTAGGGGTGGCACAGGCTAGGTCACGTGCAAAATATCTGTGACTTAGATAGATGGAGAAAATGGTGGATGGATCCTGACAAGAGCCCTGGATCTACATGGAAGAGTATCTTCACAGCTCCTGCAGAACAGGCCCCTGTAAATAGTGATTTGGCCATCTCTACATTGTTGACCTCAATATAGAGCTTAAAGGTGAAATCCAACAGAGAGAATATTGGACAATATGATTAAATAATCCTATTAAATTCTACTAGAAGGTGTCTAATTATCAGTGACGCACAGTAACTAATCTGAAAATATCTGTTCCTTTTTTTTCCCTTGGTGGGAGGATGGAAGAGGGAGATTTGTAAACTCACTCACTGCAGACTGCCTCCCCTTCAGGTCCCCATAATTCCTGTGGTCATCTCTTCATACGACAGCTTCTACAGTAAGAAGGAGAAGAGATTTACAACAGGTAAGGGTAACTCAGAGCAAAGGGTAACTCTTGATCTCTCTCTCCCTCATTAATATCTGAATGTTGGTACTAGCTAAGTCAGTTAAGTCTTTAGAAGGAGCTACAGCATGGTGGGCAGAGAACTATGTCCTGCATGGGGATAGTCAGGCAGAGAACTATGTCCTGCATGGGGATAGTCAAACAATTGCATTTAGCGGGGAGGGAAGGAAATGTGAGACTTCAGACAAGAGTTCTGCCTTATTCCATGAATTTCTCACATCTTGCTCAAAATCTGTGTCAGGAAACCTGCGAGAAGCAGCAGAAACTTGGGGCAGATGCTGCACTTTGCCCCACCCCACTCTCTTTGCAGATGCATAGAAAACTGCAGAATGAAAGGAAACACATAGCGCTCAGAAAATGTTACGCAGAATCCTGTCTCTTCTTGGTTGTCACATTCTTTCCGTGTTTCATCCATTTATAATGACAAACTCTGTTGGTCACTGATAACATCTCATGGAGGAAAAAAGAGACACAAGTCCTGGACTTCAGAAGGAAAATGCAGAAAAGTCTATCGAATAGATTGTCCAGTAACGAGTGCTTTCTGTACTGGACACGTAGGAGTCAGATAGGAACATGTGCAAAGATTTCAGCTGTCTGTCTTGCTCTGCTAGCTTGCTCCATTCCCTCTTTACCAATAAGATCCCTGCTCAATTGTACAACCAAGATAGATAGTACACTTTCCTGGAAAATCAGAGGGAATTTCCTGGTAAGAATCATCTGGAGAGAGGTAGGAACCTCTGGAGCAGTCCGGTCTCTCACTCTAAGGAATACTAGCTCCAGAGATAGGGTCAGGTTGACTAATCCAGTCCAAAGAAAAACATATCATAACTTCTCTGGACTGTTTAGGGAAGTGGAAGACTATCTGCTGCTATATATGC
This sequence comes from Crypturellus undulatus, assembly GCA_013389825.1. Lineage (NCBI taxonomy): Eukaryota > Metazoa > Chordata > Aves > Tinamiformes > Tinamidae > Crypturellus > Crypturellus undulatus. The sequence goes on along the minus strand of VWPW01006683.1, from coordinate 66,968 downwards.
ATTTGCCCTTATTATTACATCATCTTAGGTGTTCATGGTTAACTGGGATTTTTGTGACTCCCAAACATGTTGCAGGGTCAGTCATTCTCAAACTGCTGGTGGTTAGGATCTTCACTGGTAGGATCTTCACTGCTAGAGAAAGAACCACAATGAACTTTTCCTGTAATGCCTTCCAATCCCTCCCTTCCCATACACATACTTTACCCATCTGGAAGTTTTGCCAGATTTTGAAGATGTGCTACATAGGGTGAAGAGTTCTGCATGCCAGAATGGATGATCCTTTAGGTCAGGAGAGCTCTCCATTTAAGCAGGGGCTCAGGGTACGATGATGAACTTTGGGAAAGCCTGGTCTGTGTCTTGGATGAAATGAGTTTTGTGGGTCTGCATGCCTTTTCTTTTACACAAGACTCTTCTTTATGCTTCTGCTGCACCTTCCTAGCATGGTTCTGCTAGCAACCCTTCTGGTTCTCATCCCACAACACACATGTAGAGACATGAAAACATGCTAAAAAGCTAAAAAATTAAACAGTCACTCTCTGCGTCTTCAGGTAGATCTATATATGGGTGATGTCTTGTCTTCTCTGGTAAGAACAAAAACCAGTGGGTGGAAGAACAGAAGAGTATAACGGTCACTTTTTCAATGTGCTCATCCTGTTTCCACCATTCTTTTCCTTAAACTTGCTATCTCCTGGCCAACCAGAGAATTCTGTCATGGTTTCTCTCCCAGATCCCAAATTGCTTTTCTGGAAAAGACAACTCTGCTGTATTGAGTGTACATGGACTAGAGCATGGCCAATCTGGATGAAGCGTATTCCAGACATCTCACCCTCTTTGTCTTCATCTGGACAGACTCTAGAGTCTAGAACTACCCTGTAGTGGGTGACATCAATCCACTGTGAAAATTGACTTTATTCCTACTGCCTGATCCCTGTTTGGCAAACCACAATGGCCCTTTATTCCATATGAATTACTGCTTGGAATGTACTTTGGAGCTGTTAGTGTATGGAAGACATTCATCTCTTTCTGTATTTATGATTTTGTGGTCTCTGGGGGCAAGGGTTTTGGTTCATGTTGTATTTGGAACACAATGAGGTTGTGTAGAAGAGGGCATTTCCATTTATTTTTTGCTTTGTTTCTTTGTTTACACTGATCTCTATGATATACCTACCATCTCCAACTTTCCTATAACACTCTGACCCTCCTGTCTTATTCCTCTAGGAAAAAGCACCATCCAGATCCTGCCAGAAGTGGAAACCATTGGCCTGGGCCCAGATGATGTTCCCAAGCTCACCGAGCAAGTCCGTGACTCCATGCTTACTGCCTATCAGGGGATATCAGGAATGACAAACGGGACTTCCCACTAGTGATTCTGTCTTTCAACTCCAGTTTGGGCTATAGGAATTTAGGGATACGGCATGGCAGCCACAGGAAGATCTGGAAACAGAAACATCCTTAAATTACAACATTGACATACCAGTGATGGGCAAAATGTCCACAGTGGAAGGAAAACTTTTAAGTGAGGCTGGTGAAATCTTTCCCTTGTTGTTTCCAAAGAACCACTTGTGCAACATAAGCTGTGCCCTAAACACTCCATGGATAACAGAACGAATGTGTTGTTTAAGCATGACCCTAAGAACCTTTGTCCAACTGGACACCAGCCAGTCTCAGGTAGAGGTGAACCCTTCCTGTGATCATTGCTCCATGTTTATAACCACCTTTTTCTATTCAAAATGAACAAGGTGGAGGCATTTATCTGTGAGACCACGGCCATTCAGTCAAAGTGTTGGGTGCCCCAGCAGAAACCCTGGGAGAAGCGACTAAACTTGGGACAGCAGATTACCACATTGACCTGGAAGTGTATTCAAAAGGAAGCTCTGTCTCCTCCATCTCAGTCGGGAAGGACTTGAGAGTAACTTCTGCCACAAGATAGGGGAGCCAAGGCAGCTTTGGGAGATGGGAATTAAAGACCAGTACATTCCTTATATGTGTCTGCTCAGCTTGGCAGTTTCTTTGTTTTTCTCAGACTCCCTTTTAAACAAAACAGTATTTTGCTTTCAGTGACTGGGCTTGAAAATGTGAGGGGAATGTGTTCAAGAGACTTAGGTACCAGAGGCAGACAACAGAGATGTATTGCTTAAGATCCTGCATGTGGCCTGATAATCCTGGGATTTTTTTTTTTAACACAATCTAAAGAGTTTTCAATCCAAATGCATTCTGGGATTACTGATTTTATTAAATATTGCCTGGTTTTGATCTGTCTTCTAGTTTATGCTGGGCCATGGACAACAGAACACAACAAAACCAAATGACAAGTCTGAGCTTCTTGCACTTAGCTTCACTTTTGCTGTGAGCTGTATTATGATTATAAAGACAAAAATGATGTGTTTGCATACAGGCCAGTCATGACCTGAAAGAGATAGCAGCTCACCATGATCCCCAAGAAGTCCTTCAAGGATACGTTTGAGAAGTGAGTGAGGATCTGTTGGCATAAGAGACCTTGATGCAGTCAGCACTGTCCAGGAAACCAGCCTGCACAGCTAGCATGGCCATGGTGTCACCTCTATCACTAAGCCCAGACCTGGGCAGAGTAGCTGCTCTACATCAGGCTCCCTGGGCAATGGGTGGGCAGCGGCTCTTTGGCCTTCTTGGGGTGAGATGGACTTGGCTTGTTAGCGCATTCTCGTGGCAAAGCTTGCACGCATGCTCTGTAGTCATGGGATATTACATGGCTGGTACTAGGCAACTGTATAACGACTCCTCATCAGAGAGGCACCTGTTCCACTAGGAAACTTTAGACAAGAGTGTAGCTTAGTTTGCTATTGCTTGTAATGCATTCTTGCTCCTAATTCATCCCCTCCTCCCCAGCTGCACCCAGAGATTCAAACAATACAATTTGTACATGTTGGTATTTCTTGAATTAATAGTGTCTTGGGAGTTATCGCTTCAGTCAGATGATCAATTTTTAGGCCTAATATTTGTTAATTGTTAATTCCATACCAGTTAGGCTATGGCTTGTTTTTGTAATCTGTTGGGTCTAGCTATGAACCATAGTCAAAGAAGTTCTGGACAGATGCTTAATTTGTACCAAAAGTAGATGAGTGCATACAGTGTATTTTACTGATAACCAGCGCACCCAGAGACACCCAGAAATTTACTTTAGGATTTAAATAATAGATGCCTCAGGCAACAAGAATTCTCCAGTGTCTCTGTGCCAGAGAAATCTCTGTGCTAATTACAAACAGTCATTGTGATAATGATTACATGAACTTACTAATTTCTGAGCAGGATAAAGAGTTTGATTGAGAATGATAATTAGTGTTTAATTAGTTATAATGACAAGATTGTAAACAAAGATGACATTTAAAATCTGTTTTGTGAGAGCACTGCAACTTCCAGATTTGCTACCCTTTCAGAATGGGAAGTATAAAATTTCTATTTTGGTTGTCAATGTCTTTGAAGAGTCTTAAACCATACAGCACCTAACTGAGTCTGGTCAATCTCTGAACATCCTTTAGGACAATGAAAAACAAAATGCCATGATCCCTTCTGTCTGAAGAGCTGCATTGCTGAAATATTTTTCAAATGAATACACTAAAGAAGACAGTATAGCAGATACAAGAGTAGATGCAGTTTGGAGGTTTTTTTTTTTTTTTTTTTCCTGGCAAAAGCACATGCAATAGGTTGAACTGTCAGCGATCAGATTAAGTGTGATGTAGGCAGTAGTTCTCCAACAGCAGCTCAACATCATTAGGAGTTTCCAATGTTGGTCTGAGGAATAAGATTAGAAACTGTCAGGAAGCCTTTCCTGGACACAATATTTCTCCTCATGTTTTTTTCTTGACTCCACTGTCACTGGTCTTGAGTATTCAGTTTTCCTGAACACCCAGTACTCAGAGGTAGATATTCAGGTTTTCCTATTTATTCTTTTAGCTCAGAACCACTGCAGTGCTTCTAGTCCTTTCAGTGACCTAATACCAGGCCTTTGGACTTATGCTTTTGCGGACAATTTCTTGGCACTTGCGAATGTTTAACTTCTGACACCTGCTGTTTAGCATACAGGGACTGCAGCATTGCTAGGTTATGCAAATGTGGTTCAGATCCTTTCCAGACTGATAGTAAAAAAGGCCACAGCTATTGGCTCAATTTCAGTGACCGCTAAAATAAGTAAATAAAACTATTCAGGAAGCATCTATTTTTGAGAGAGGTAGAGAGAAGCAACTAGAAGAGATTTCTGAAGACTGGGATGGAGTCACCAGCATTTAGAGTCTTTACATCAAGCAGTAGCATGTGTTGCTTAAAAGTCAGTCTCTATCTCAAAAACAGTTCATCACACTCAATACCAGAACCACATGGAGATACTTTGCAGTCTTGCAAATGGACACATTTGCAAGTCATGGTGATAACCCATACATGGTTTGCTAGAAGGAAAACTTCAGTCAAATCCATTCTCCTCAGGCCAAACTTGTCTCGGTTCTCCCTTCATCACTTTCATTGGGGAGTGCCCATGCCAAATACATGCCAGTAGGGTCAAAGTTAGTCCGTGTTCCTACATAAATACTGTTTTACTCTCTTCCAGGAAGTTTATAACAGTATTGTGGTGTCAGGTCATGTAATATTAAAACGACTCAAAATATGCCTTAAGATGTTTTAAAGGTTGAGGGAAAGCAAGGGCAGAGTATGGCGGGACCAGCAGATAATGACTGAAGCAGATGATAGACTGATTCTGATAGATACCTCTTCCTGTGAAGAATAATCTAATTGTCTTGGAACAGATTATGCTGACTTGAAATAAAGCACTTGGATGAACACATGTCACCCCAGACACCAGTGCAGGCTGGGGACCGACCTGCTGGAGAGTAGTTCTGCAGAGAAGGACCTGGGCGTCATGGTGGATGACAGGTTGACCATGAGGCAGCAGTGTGCCCTCGTGGCCAAGAAGGCCAATGGCATCCTGGGATGCATTAAGAGGAGCATCTCCAGCAGGTCGAGGGAGGTGATCTTACCCCTCTACTCAGCCCTGGTGAGGCCACATCTGGAGTATTGTGTCCAGTTCTGGGCCCCACAGTACACGAGGGATGTGGAGCTGCTGGAGAGAGTCCAGCGCAGGGCGACTAGGATGATCAGGGGCCTGGAACATCTGCCCTCTGAGGAGAGGCTGAGGGAGCTGGGCTTGTTCAGCCTGGAGAAAAGAAGGCTGAGAGAGGGGACCTGATCTGTGTCTATAAGTGCCTCAAGGGAGGCAATGAGGAGGATGGGGCTGGCCTCTTTTCACTGGTGGTCACTGACAGAACCAGAGGAAATGGCCACAAACTGAAGCATAAAAAGTTCCACGGGAACTTAAGGAAGAACTTTTTGACAATGAGGGTGATAGAGCACTGGACCAGGCTGCCCAGAGAGGTTGTGGAGTCTCCTTCTCTGGAGATCTTCAAGACCCGCTTGGATGCAGTCCTGTGCCACGTGCTCTAAGTGGCCCTGCATGTGCAGGGGGGTTGGACTAGATGACCTCTAGAGGTCCCTTCCAACCTTAGGCATTCTATGATTCTATGTTCACAGGAATCAAAACAGTTTAGATTTCCTGGAATTCCCCTACTTGGAGAGGAAGAGATACCCTACTGAGGAATGATTAAAGTGATAGATTGCAGAGACTAGAGACTAGACTAGAGATTAGGCTAGCAGCACACCAGTGTCTCTGATGGTGCCTGAGAGGGTACTAACAGGGCTCTTGTCTATCTGAGTATGGAGCTGGATAGTCAATGTGTTTTGGGGAGACAGAGACTGCAATGACCTTTATTTTTCCAAACGCAGAAAAGTCTGATCTTGTAGGACATTCCCTATTTTTGGCAAGGGTAATCCATTGCATACCTTCATGCTACTCACAGGCTAATCTTTCCAGGATGAGAGGTCGAGTGTGTTGATCTCATGGCAGTCCAAGAAGTCCTTGGGATAACTGCCAACCTTGAACATGTCCTTGGGCACCTTTTTGATACGAGTATTGTCACAGATCAGCTTTGACAGAGAGATATTTTTTAGAGAATTCACCTGCTGTGGAGTGAAAACTCCTGGGTTCTCCCACCAGAATCTGCAATGATATTTTCAGAAGCATTTCATAGTCACTTTGAAGGCATTTGGTGCTGGCTATTTGACAAGATGAAAATCTGTCCAAGGTGAATCCCTGCTCAGATCCACCTTGAATCATCAAGCACTATGTGCACCCATTTGAAAAAGTGGTTCCAGGAGGATCTCAGCCAGTTTTGGATTTTTCCAGCTCATCGTCAGGGCAGAGAGCCCACCTCTTTCCCATAACCTCACAGAGGACATGGTAACTGATCCTCCCCATCAGTGTCCGGAGACCAAATGCCACCTCGGACAGGAACAACTGCAGATTATCCATGGCACCCAACTATATGGGTCTAGAAGTAGGGACTGGAGCTATAGAGCCTGCTGGCAGCTGGAACTAAAACCAAAGTGTGAGTCTTGCTGAGAGGTGGACTGGATCAATGTGTGACATAAACTGTCACTACTTTTTACCACAGCAAATGGTTTGCTCTTAGAACCACCTACCTGTCCCCATCACGAAGATTTCTGAATTGGGTGGCAATGATGCAGGTGAGAAGAAGACCAACTCTGCCACGGGGAACAAAAGGCTCCGTGATTGCCCCAATCCAGAAGTCAATATTTTCTGGTTTCCCATACAGATCTATAAATTTTTCAGCCAGTTTGGAATTGCGTAGCACCTCAGCGAGTTCCTTCACATTTTGAGGTTGGGAGAGCCCGCAGAAGTGCCTCCAGGCATTGTAACCTGAAAAAGCAGAGTGGCAGCTGATCAGCACCCTTCTCTCCCCACTGTCTGCCTAGACTCAGAGCTTAACAGACCTCTTGGCCTATGAACAATGCCTGCTTCATCCCATGTCACTAAAGGATCGGGGAGACATTATGTCGAAGCAGACGCTGTCAAAACATATGCTCTTATCAAAGGTTCTTTTGTATGCACACATTAAAATAACAATTTCGTCTGTCTTTACACATGATTAAGAGTTCAGCACACTGCAAATGTTAAAACTGTCTGATGTTGAGATTAAGTGCATCAGTTCATGAGGTTTTGTGGGAATTAAATTTCTAGGACCAAAATCCTGGAAAAAAAAAAGTAGTATTTGCTTGTGCTTAACCCAAGAACACCAGTTCCTCTCCAAGACCGGGGCAATCATACCTCTGGATAAAGGCATAAAACAAGTCTTGACGGGCCAAGATACTCTGCAGCTTGTGTGAAAGCTGAATTTGGTTTCTTGGGCCTGTATCTTCCATTCAGAGCTCTGACATCTTTTGATAAGTTATACCTGAATTCTGTCAGGCTTTTCTGTGCACTTACTCTAGGTTACAGTTTTTCTGATTCATCCCAGAACATCAAATTCATATCTAGGCTTTCCTGATACCATGTTTTCATTAATTTATTTTTCTCCCTTCACAAATGCAAGCTTGTCTGTTGTAACTATTTCAAATGATCCAGCAAAGATTATTTTACAATTGAATAATTTAAACCCCATGTGCTTTCACTTTGCAATACACTACTGCATCCCCTCATCTTTAATACATCAGGCCAAATATAATATTGGCTTTCCCTTTGCCCTTCTTCCTAAATTCCACAGAAAAAAAAAAAAAAAGACTTTTATAATACTTCTTCCAAGAGTCTAACTGTGCGTTGATCCTTCCCCTTCAAATCAAGGTACTGTCTCTACCCATTGCTATGAAAAAAAGCTCAGCACATTCCCGGAGCTTCCTTAAGTAGCTGAGGAAAAAGGAGTATTGTCCAGTGTGAGAATTTGTACATCTTTACCTGGAAGACCATGGTCTCTTCCCCTCTGCAGGTTCAGGGCTGCTAGATCCAAACCCATTACTGCTGTCTGTTCAAACAGGCGATTCCGGAGTTCCTCAATGAGCAGCTGAGTCTGTTTCATCAGTTTGGCATGATCAGACATCATTCCTCGTAAGAGTGGTTCAATGCCACCTGTGTTTATTGCAAATGGAGAAAAGGACAGACTTTTCCACCTGCTTTTAGCTTTCATGGTGCAGCTGCAGCATTATATGTTCTTTCTCCTCCAGGCAGGATTCATTTCACCTAGCTCAACTACACAGGACTGAGCCAGCTTCATCTGCTCATCAAGTCCACCTTCAAACTAGGAACAGAGTTTCCACTACAAGACTGCAAAAGAAAACAATTGCACATTCTCCTTCCTGGTTCAGCCAGGAATGCCAAACTCCAACCCTAAATCCTGGGCTGGTATTAGAATTAAGGTTAGAAAAGATCTCTGGAGTCCCTGCTCCAAATATCTAATAGAGCAGGACTAGTTTCTAAACTAGAACAGGTTGATTAGGATTTTGTTTAGTCAAGTTCAGAATTTGCCTGAGAAGGGAGATCCTACCAGCTCTTTCAGCATATGTCCCAAAGACCCTTTTTCTTCCACCTGGAAGGAATATTCCTTTGATGCAACTTATTTCTGTTTTGTCTCTGTACACTTCAGAGAAAAGTTTGGATCCATTCTATCTGTTAACAGCCCTAGCAGGCAGGTGAACTGCAATTAGATTTGCTCCCTCTCCCCTCCGCACACACAGCAGCTGTCTTTTCTATATCCACTTGTTTCTCCTGGTCTTCCAGGTCACTTTCTGCAGTGACTCCTTAGCCAGCCAGTCCTCCGTGTCTACTGATGCAGAGGGTTCAGCTCCAGGTTTATGATTTGCAATTATTTTGTTTACAATTACCTAGTAATTATTTAACATCAGTTCAAGAGTTTTGTTGGTTATGTTGTTTTCATAGCTGTTAAGAAGATGGAAATACTAAAACAAAGCAGAACTAGATGCATATGTTTATTTTGGTGTATTTTCCTGTCCTAGTTCAGACTATATGAGTAATCCTCTAGCTGTGCCTACTAATTACACAGAGATATAAAGAAAATAGTTTAGACTGACCTAAGTTTTGATTAACTGACATTTGATGCCTTGAGGCTGATGTTTCCAAGAATAATATGAGCAATTACCCTAAGTTTGTGCAGTATGATGCACACACTGTCAAATCTCATTGCGCTGAGATAAAGACAGCAATCTGAAGAGCCCATTTGCTCTGCTGCATTTTCCAGTTATTTACTGTCATTTTCAGAATACAGATGCCACTAAACAGTGCCACTACAGTGCCACTGCCACTAAAGTGGCTCTTTCTGAGGAGCTGGTGCTTGACGATGTTCAACAGTTGGAGCGTAACAACACAGAACTTTTGGCAAGACTTCTTTGCCTGTAACTAGGTTGTGTCTGGAGACAATTCTGCCACATTTAGCAGACTGATGAGTAGACATGCCATAACCATCTTCCAGGCTGAAGGGAACAGTAATTTAGTTGAGACCAATTATATAAGTGGAGCTTAAAAGTCTTTGGAGTTTGTCTGGTGTGTCTTATCAGTTAGCCCCCATCTGGACACCTGCTTCAGAACTAGAGCAGGACTGCAGGTTGCCACATGTACTTACCTTTCATTATAATTCTCCAGGAAGCACAAAAAGTCAAGTGAAGAGGAGTGTGATCTAATGGTTGAAAATTTTCATCTAAATAGGATACAAGAGGCAGTACTGAAGTATGACCAAACCGAAAAGCCAGGGAAAAAACATTTGCCACTGTAGGATCTACAGTCTCATTGTAGCCACTGTATGGTGGAATCCACTTGTTAGTCTCCTCTCCAAGCAGAAATGGAAGGTAGTATTTGTATGTTATTATCTGAAAGAGCACATGGATAGTTATGACATCAGTTATAAGCAGAAAGAGCATCACCATTCAAAATGCAGAACATAATGTAGAGGATAAAATAATAATAATAAAAAAACACTACTGAAAGGCAGCATTTGCTTCTGAGAAAGAGGAGGAGGATTTTCCATACTTTCCCATCCTGTTACTGCAGAAGGTGACAACAAAGAGTGCTGAGTTAGAACATCTCAACATCTACTGATCAAAATACACCAGTTGCACAAAAGCCCTTGGCATGTGTGCTATTCCCATTGAACTTTCCTTTTCCAGGGGTTTTTGACTCCCTAGAAGAACTCTGAGATCTGCTAAGCATGATTTTCCTCCTTTTCTGGGAGGAAAAACAGCCATAAGCAGATAGATGATAAAGAATGAGCAGTGACTAGTACCTGGGTTATAGCACCTATGATCTTTCGAGTCTCCTGGTAAAGCTTTTCTCCATCCCAGTGAGGATTTAACTTCTTCAGCTCTCTAGCTATGCGATTGTGTTCTCTTAAAAAGAGAGTGTGCAAAGCAGAAAGTCCCAGGTTTTCAGTTGCCCGTCTGTCACCTACAAATGGAAATATTGGAGGAATTGTGTAAGCAATTTTTTACTTCAACAGCAGACTTCTATGTTAGCAGAGCGTGACTGGTAATAACACCTGTGCTAAGAAGTCCAGTGGTCAACACAGTGTCTCGTTTAACACATTGTAGAAAGCCATTAATGCCAGATATTTGTTTCAGGCTCTTCTCCCGCTCCAAAATGTTTAGTTGTTTTCGCAGACAAGCTTTTGCCAGTTTGAAATGTATTGCAGATTTTTGTGAGTTGTTTCTTGTTTTTGCAAAAATCTAATGCCTGACTTTCCTAGGCACATCAAGAGTTTTAACAATATTCCTTTGTATCAGCCAAGTAAAATTTTGGTTTTGAAATTTGCCTCAGCTCACACAAGTTACAGATGCTTTTGGGAGATCCATGAATGAAATTTTAGTACAGATGCTGGATGACATGCAGTGAAGTCTCTCTGATAGAAGAGAATGGAAGAAACACTGAGTAACTGCTCATTCAACAAGGAATTTCTCGCACAGGTTAATCAGAGAATAATGTGCAATAGGACTTACACTCTGTAGTCTTATGACTGACTTTGCAAGTGTCATATTTCCAATGAATTTTTAATTCTTTGCTTACACTGGAGCACTTCTCATTTTAAAAGATTAAGTTGTAAATTTGATTAAATTTGAGACTAACATCTCTACATTTATGGTCTGAAGTAGGTTGAAAGTTTTCAACTATTAAAAATGTAGAATGCAGTTCTAGGGATAGTTAGTAACTGCATTGATAAAGAACTATTAATTGTTAGGATTGCGTTGAAAAACAAATGGTGAATTCTAAGTAGATTGGAAAATTGCTTAGAAGTTTCACATAGTGGTGTTTTTTCTCTGGAAAATTTCTTTGAGTTTTGAAAAGAACTCTTAAAGGTTGGATGACTTCCTATAAGCTTTTGGGAAATCAAATATATATATTCATGCTCAGTTAAAAAGTTCTTGTTCAATTCTTATTCTATTCATTTTCTATCTTCTGCCTTACAATGTCTTCCAATAATTCATACAAATATAATGACTTATTAGTCACTTGACTGCAGTGACCTTTTTTGACCTTAAAGGCCATAGAAAGATTTTTTTTTGTTTGCATCATTAAAAAACTGCACGCCAGATGTGCCTTACCTGCTTTAAAACAGGGGATGTTCATACTCTTGTTTGTGAACACACAAACACTTTTTGTTGTATTCTCAAAGGGCAATAACTCCAGCCCCGCATCAGTAAAATTCTGGTTGACTGCCATCAAACCCAGGTCATTTGTATGATTTCGAATACTCTTTGCCACATACTGTTCGCTGCCATACACCATGCTGGCATCAAGGAATGAGCTAACTGCATTGATCTGTTCCCTAATAAATGTCTTGGGGTTGCACGTTGAAGCTGTCTGGGTGAACGGCATACAAGAATTTGATCTTTGCATCCGTGGATCATTCAGGGGGAACTAAAACAAACATAAGCAATACCAGACAGAAAGTGATTAACTTTTTAAGTGAGTTTTAAGGTGTTTAAAGGTATTTTTGAATATTTTAAGGTAGCATGGAGTGGAATGAAAGTGATCATACCTTAATTGGGAAGCAAGGGGACTTGAAGACACAGTCACATTGAAGCTCCTCATTCACTCCTGCACTATTGAAAGGGGCCAAATCCATATCATGGATGATCCACTGGCCCCAGTGCATGAAGGTTAGAGAAAGATCTGGGTCATGAGTGATGTTGTTGTTGGCTATCTGAGCAATTTCATTTGACACTTTTCGAACCTGTAGAAAACCAAGAAGAAATTGTGGTTCACTCTCTTCACCAAGGTGAATTTGGTACAAGGTGAACCTCAGTACAAGACAGACTTATCCATGAGACCATGGATAAGCTAAGCTAGCTAGGACATTAGTATTGGATGCAGTAAGGCCAGTTTTCACTCTATTATTTAAGCAAAAATAAAGGTTCTCACCAGAGGGAGTGGATATCCATTGTAAAGCTTTCCTTCACTCGCTCCTTTGGGAACAGACTTTCCATCCTCATATTCTGCAGGGAGCCAGCGAGTGAATGCTTGGTTGGAGGCTCCAAAATGAAAATGCTTTCTGGAATGTTGAAAAAAGGATCACAGGCCCTTGACTTATTTCAGAAATGAAGAAGTTTGTATCTGTGAATATTTTGCAGCCCTCTAAATCATGTCCAATTCCTACAGAACAAAGGTGATAGCTGCACTTTGTCCAGAAAACACAGAGAAAGCAATATCAAGAGTGTTACCGTAACTGAAAATCAAGTTTTCCGAGCTTAAAAAGGTGACCTCATGTGACTTTATTAATTTTATTTGGATTTTAAAACTCTGTTTATTATTGTGTCTGTTTCAAGGACTTCCTCAAAAAGATTCTCTGAGGTGCTGGTTGGAAAGGGCCTCTGCTTTTTTTTTTTTTTCCAGCTTTACTGTTACCAGCGATTAGGGCGGCCATAGATTTGTCCAGCTGAGGCCTGAAACCCTCCAATAGAAACACCCCTCTTCTTGGGGGACCTGTCACAAGGTCACCCCTTCAGGAATTTTGCTCCCTCATGTCCCACACGAACTTTTCAAGCTGCAGCCTTTGGGTATTTCTCATTATTATATTATTCCATGGGCTGAATTGACTTTGACTTGTCATTTCATAACTACCCTTCAAGCAGAAGAGGCAGCAAGTAGATCTCCCTCCAGCCTCCTCAGTGCCAAAAGGCTGAAGCGTGCCATTGTGCTTGTTGAGTACAATAAACATGAATTATTTATATCTACAATGTCCAGGAGAGCTAGCTTTAAAATTATCTTGCTCATGTATTCAGTCCAAGTTATCTGAAATTTGACTATCAATGCACTCAACACATTCAAAGCATGGTGTCTACCTGAGTCCGGACCAAGTCCAATAGCCCACATTACAGACAAAAGAGTGCTTTTCTGAGGCCTCAAAATGAGCTAAGAGGCTGTGCTGGAACTGCATACTAACTACCACAACCCCAATATCCACTCTCCTGTATCTCCACCTCCCCAATAAAGAGCTTCCCTTCAGCCTAAGTAGCACACAGATGAGCGGGCTCAGATTTGCAAGTTTTGTGGAACAGACATCTTTCTTGTGCCAGGCATAAGTGGAAATGAAGCAGCTGTACAAACATCACTGAAATGAGCAATTCCTTCTTGTTGTTCTGATGAAAGCTCTGATCACCTAAAGGCATCTATTCTGAGTCAACCCACAGACAGGAGATGCTCTTTCTCCATAAGACAAATCGTACCTGTTGTTGCACTCTCCAGAAATGGTTCGGTAAATGCCATCATTTTGGCATTTGATGGAATAAATCTGGGAGTAACAGCCTGTTTCTTTGGAAATCATTTCCTTTTGTTTGCTGTTTAGGAGATCTGCAAGAGAACCCAATAAAGATGTTTTCCGTCTCCATGTTTCAGCAACAGAAGAAACTTGTCATAAAAAACAGAGCAGGCCTATGCTGAATGAGTCTAACACAAAAATCTCACAAGATAATAATAATTTCAGAGAGTTTTAAAATGTATAGTGACAGCTAAGTGCCTTTTCTCTAAGAATGGTGCAGGAATGGAGAGGGTCTAGAGTTGGCAGATTCTCTAAGAATACCCAGGACTTTCTTATACTGACAGTTCAAGTTATGACTCATCTGTCAAATGTAGGCATCTGCTTTAGGGTGACTAGATCACCACTTGTCCCTTTTTTGTTACAGATATTTGTTAGCCAGCATATATTGGTTTAAGAATATGTACACAGAAAGTTGCTTCATAACAGCTGATTTTCAGGAACTGATTTCCCTGGAATACTTTGTGTCTCTGTGTTCCTCTACATGCCCTTAGCTCAACCAGAATGACTCTTACAATATTTAAGCCTATTGATTGTGACTGACCAGGGTAGAGTCCAATGTGTGTTTCATTCTGTCTAGAGGTAGGTTCTATGGAACATGGAATAAAATACCTCCAACAAATGCCTTTTTATTTCTATGGAAATTCTGTTCAGCCTAAAACCTAGCCCTCATGTAGCCCACTTCAGCTGAGACCAATCAATGGTCATGTGGAGGCTTGAAAAACAATGAGAATATTAGAGACATGAGTTTTAGGAATGAGGAACAATGCTATAGAGCTCAGCTTTTTTTAAATTCATTTTTTATTTTTTAAATTAAATTAAAATTTTAAATTATTTTTTAAATAAAATTTTATTTTTAAAAAATAATTTTAAAAAGCCTTTCAAAGGAACTGTTTTGCACCAGTAAATTATCAATGTTAGCTGGGTAGGCAGGGACACAGTTATTGCCTACCACATGGAAGAGCTGCATTTCAGTCTGCACTACTGTAGACAAATGTTGAGCCTAGTGGTGACTATGCATCCTTGTGATGTTGCAGAATTTAATAATGGATATCATGTCTTAATATCTTGTTTTAATACAGTTGTTTTTAAACTTTTCTAGCAACTGATTATCAAGACAACATGCTGATTTGTCAGTCTCACAGGAGAAGGCATCTAAAGTCACCTTAGATGTGAGCTGTCAGAGCTATGGTGATACAGCATTTAAATTTGAATTGTTGATTTGAAGCCTAACCCCTTTGTGAAACACCTCTAATATCTTGAGGAGAGAAGCTAGTGTGACATGGGACAATCTTCCAGGAGAATAATGTGGAGCACCAGCAATATTTTTATACTAGAAAAAAAAAAAAAAAAAAAAAGCTCTCAGGGCAACACGCTGGGGATGTTTTGGTGTGAGAAGCTGAAGGTTGGCTTCTATTCCTAGCAGCAGGAATCTTCCCCACTCAATGCATTTTGCCCCTGATTTACCTCAGATATTTTCATCGTCTCATTAGCTTTCTCACCCTAGACTCTTTTTATAGTCAAAGGTTGAGAAAGGCACTGCTAAAGTTTGGTTAAAATAAGTAGTTTGGGTCAGCCTCTGCACATTCTTTCTTTTTTTCCAAGGACTGGTCACTTTGGGCTTCAAAGTAGAAAGACCTGGGGCCTTTATTGTGAAGGGGTTTTATCACCAGTACATATCTGAAAAGTGGCAGAAATGCTCTTTGACTCCCTTTCTGTGATAACTTTTGTTGTTAGCTGTATGCAACATTCTAGTCAAAAATACATTACCTGTAACATTAAAATCCCTTTTCCCATACATCTCAAACTTCGTTTTCAGTAGTTTCAAAGTAGTTTCCAAGTAGTCAGCAGCACGCACCACAGATCTGTTTTTTCCTACTGGCTCTTTTAAGTGCTTCAGGAAATCTGTTGGTGTGGCATCATTTTCCTCCAGTTTTCTCTTTGTGCTAAACATAAGAGGGTCTCATTAAGCATCGTCTCCAAAATCAGACCTGTCCTGTTGTGTTGGGTTGAGTCATGTTCAAGTACTCAGAGACAATATCACTACTCTTCTCACCTATAACAAGCTGACTGCTCGTCAAGTTTACACATGTCAAAGCCTTAGTTGAATTTTGGAAAAAAAAAATCATGATTTCTTGTTTTCAACCTGCATTATCTTCTTGTCACAACAAATCCTGATGAATGTGCAAAGCTGGGATGGTGCACGTCAAACTGTTTTATTCAGTGACTAGATAACCTTTTACTTTAGTATGCCTTGTGTGACCAAGAGACTGTCTTGGTCACATAACCTCTCTTTCTGGCCCCATGGATCCTTATTGCCTAATGAAACAACTTCCGTAGGCTTAGCAGAGACAATCCTCTCCAAAACCACCTGTTCCCCAGATCCATGAATTTGGAGCCGTAAATAGAGGGCAACTAGTTTCTGAGTTCCAGCATAGCTTATTCATAACAGGATATTCATCTGCAAAACTATCTCATGATTCTGCTTCTTTTTGAGAGGCAGAGCTTCAGGCGCGCGCTCAAAGTATGCTTAGCCTACTCATATCACTACAGACTACTACATATAGCAGCAGTGTAAGTGGTCCAGGATGGTCCTGAGGATGAAGGATGATCGTGAGGCTGACAGATGATACTGTAGGCCAGGAAGGCAAAGTAGAAGAATGTGGCCAACTACCTCAAAGAGAGTCCTTGAACAGAGGTGCCTCCATAATGAAGATGCAGTAGGAACCAGAAGACATACATTTCTCCCATTGCTTGGTATTGTTAAGCCCTTCAAGCAAAAGGGACTCACCTTTCTCGGGCAAACAAGTATGCTGCATCTACCAGCTTCTTGGCTTTACGAATGATGCTCAAAAGGGATGAGTCTGACAGAAACTTTGAGTATCCTACTCCAGGAAAAAGAAGAGAGCAGGGCATGAGGACACTTTGTGACGTTTTATCAGGAGGTAAAGGAGCAAGTTTTTCATACATCCTACTTTGATTATCTTGGACAAATTTTGGAAGACCTAAAAAATGAAGACTAAACTTAGAATGAATATCTGGGTGCCATTTTAATTCATTACCTTGATCACTCATATCTTTCCAGAGTTAATTCTGCCTAGTTGTTCTTCTCTCTGCTTCCTCTGCATAAAGCTCTGTACCAGGATCTTTGCAAGCCTCTTTTGGGAAGGAAATTGATACATAAGGATGTCTGAACTTATGACTGCCTTTGCTGGAGCTTTTTACTTTCCCATTTCAAATTCGCATGTGGTTACCACACTGAGTAAAGTAGATTAGAGGCAATCCCATTAGAGCATTCCAGATGAGGCAAAAATGTGAAGTATGAAGCTGTAACCAGAGGCTACAGGGAACTTCCCTGATTTAAATTTAAATGAATATAGCTCAGCTACTCCTTGGGCTTTCTGGGCTCTCCAGGCTATACCTGGGTACATATCCAAAATAACTCAGACTCGTCTGCCCCAGACATCTCCCCCTCTTCAGTGGAAGGCCAAACTGAGTGTGGCAGCTACACTGCCGATGCCCAAGGGAAGCAGGAAGAACCTCATGGTAGATATGTCAAAGCTCATGACAAGCAATGTCTGCTTCATCCACACTAGGTCCTTCTCAGTTGGCTGTTGCTCTCAAGGTACCAGTCTGCTGACAGGCACCACAAAGGGGCAGGAACAGGTTACTGACACACAGGTTAGTATGACAGGAACGTAGCCTCCTGTTACCATCTAAGCAACCATATAAGACACAAGGAATGACAGTGAAAATGGGAGAAGAGGACAGGGTGAAGGAGCTCCAGCAGCAGTAACAGGAGGTGCAACAAGGAAGTGAGAAAACACACAAGAGATTCACAAAGCCATGGTTACCTTTGAAAACTACAAAATGCAATGGAAATTGGCCAACAGTTTTGTGAAGATAATGGAAATTGAAGGAGAGCAAGAAGCTGCACTGGATATACAAAGAGTGATTGGGCAACACGGACTCAAAAAAAGGCTAAAATTAGCTAGAGAAAAATGGATGAGTGGAAAAAAAAAAGAAAGACACTAACTATCAGATCTCCTTAATATTGATATGACCCTAACATTGAATTCTGGCAGCTTGGAGGAAAGGCCACTCTCCCCAGGACTCCATTCTGCCCCAAATCCTCCACACAATGTTGCACCCTTCTAATCACAGCAGTGGCTGCAGCAAAGAGACAGAATCTTACCACTTGATGAGGAGTTTCGTGCCTCAGCCATGCATAAAGTGATAGCAAATCCCAAGAGAATAATTCCTGGTTTTATCCCTAGAGAGAAACACAACAGAAGTCTCCTCAGTTAGCTATAACTGGATGGACAGGCTTTCACTGAAACATCGAGAGTGACTGTTCCAGGATGGTTTGAATATTCCTCTCAGGATATAGGAAGAAAATACAGACTGTCTCCAGGCAAGGTTGTAGTTTGGCTGAAGAAATTAAGTGTAAACAGGACATGGGCCATGTATTTAATGCAGAGACAAAATAACTGCCAAGGAGGAGGTAGCTAAATACAGTTCAGCCTTCAGTAATAAAGACTGTCAGGCAAGAGGATCAGAAGAAGGAAACATGCTGATATTCTGAATGGTAAGGAGGGTCCACTGCTAGCATAAAGGAGGTTAGACAATCTGTCCACTGTCATTTTTTGCCCCCTGCCCCCTTCTTTATCTTCTTATTGACATGCTGAGCAAAACAAGCTGCTAAGACTAGTGCCCCTATTATCCCTTTCACTAAAATTCTTTATACTCCCTAACATATATTTCTATTTTTTCACACTAAACCTAGAAACAGATACCATTTGAACTCAATACTTCTAAATAGGCTGAGAAGGCAACCAGGAAGTTACAGTTAGATATATTCAAGGTCTTTTAGTCAATATTTTAATTGACTCAAATTGGAGTAGGAAATACTGACAGTGTTTGGAAGAACTGATCAACTTCATATAGTGGAGCAGGATATCTTTTACTTGCAATCTGTGGAAGTTTTTAATTCATATTTTCAGTGATTTAAGGCTATTTATTCCTAGCAATATTTAACTGCAGGGTATCACCATATGAGACAGAAAACTATTTTCTCTCACTTATTAAAATAAATCTATTTCATGCATACCTGGAGAAGAAGGAAGGATGAAGCTCCTGGGGTCTACTCTATCTCCTCATCACCTTGAGCTTATCCAAAGAGCACACCAATACCCACACCAGAACTAGAAACCCATTTAATACAGAAATAAAATTAAAACACATTGATCTCACCTGCCATGTCTGCAGAAGAGCTGGTGGGGCATTTGGAATAAGGCGGTCTTTTATAACACCTAGCTCAGAGCAGAAATTAGCTGAGCGTGGTCTGGACGTGACCCAAAGAGGAGAACTTGGGACAAGATTGAGCCAAGAGGAAACAGTTGTTTTACCTTTCTGGCTTAAGCAGAAAGGTGCACCTTGCTCCATTCCTTATGCAGGGGTTGACTTCCTTTTTGACAAATCAGTTAAAAAAGGGGGAGAAAAAAAATGAAAAAAAAAATCTAGGAATCACCTTAGTGTTATTATGGCAAAAAAATGATAGTGGGATTTACTTTCTTCTCACCTTGTCCATGATATGATTGTTGCTTTGGAAAATGTGCAACATGCCAGCACTGATTCTGTGGGGCACACCAAAGTCCAAATATTGTACGTTTGAATGGAGTATTTGTGGGTTGCATGTAATTTCTTAGTTCATGTCCTGTAAGTTAACGATATCTGACTTGAACTGTAGACCATGGGCATGCAGAAAAAAGATATATTTGTTCATCATAGTGCTACACAAAACTATAAGTGGTAATCTGCTGTTGAAATTAATAGATTCAGTAAGATTGAATAGACACGATTTATATAAATAATAAAAAATGAAAAGAACATGTTTAAGAATGTTTAAAAGAACATAGCTGGATAAATTCAAGGTATGCACAAAAAAATGCCAGGGAAACCAAAGTTGTACATGAACTAAAATTGTTGAGTTAATTTACCACTAAATCATTGTGAATGCCAAAGACTGGACAAAGGACAAGACAAGGGTATGAAGCAGGATAGAGGTGACTCTGGATAAATCAAATGATCAAAAATCAAACAGACAATAAGTTACCTCAATGAAAATAAGAAGAATATTTGGGAAATAGAGAATGGGTTATTTAATTCTGAAATATCTGGAAAGGACCAAGATGTTGGATTGTCCAAGTAGTTCTACGTGTAACACAATAACTAAAAAGTGGAAAAGAAGGCTGTACTTCCGATTATAAATGTGAACACAATATAAAGAGTTTACTTCTTGATCAGTCCCTCCAGATCTAAACTAGATACCTCCACATGGTCTTGTGTTCTTTGGTACTCAGAGGCCACCTCTACCCTATCAAAGCTACCAGGGAATTTGAAATCAGTTTTTCTACCACTCTATGGATTGAATTTTCCCTACTCAGAAAGCTGGAACGAGTGGCAATTGAGGTGGATTACACCCAGAGAAATAATGAACAAAAATAAAACAGAAATACTGAATGTCAAGGATCAACAATCCTCAGAAGAGGTTGCTGTAAGAAATATTTATCTCTTGGTACTTTCAGCTCAAGATCAGGAAGGAAAGTTGGATGAGTGTAGTCAACGTTATCATAAAGTAGTAACTATTTCTCATTAGTAGGACACGTTACACTCAAGCAGCACAAGATTTCTTACAATAGAAAGACATAAATGAAACTGTCAATTGCAGCTTCAGAAATAAACAAAAGGAGAGAGTTTTTTTTCACATAGCACACAGATGTAAAACCCATAGACATAGAATGAGCCCAAAGAATAAGCAGACAAATTCAGGGAAGAAATGAAAATGTATTAAACACAAAGACTTCATTAGAGTTCAGTAGTCCGAGACTGAAAACTGTGCGAAGACAGAAAGTAAAAGAGAATAAAAACACTGCATCTTTCCTCAGATAAATTTGCTTCAGCAGGTGCATGTTAGCAACTGTTGGGTGTGACAAGACACACAGACAATTGATCGGATCCAACACAGTCATTTTTATTAGCGGTATTGCTAGGTCACAGTAACCCAAAGAGATTACAGCTTGTGGCTTACTTTACCTTTGTATGCATGGCACAGGCTGACATTTGCCTTTCTCACATCAGTATGGGAGTGTTCGATGTGGTCATGTAATCCAGTTAAGCCTTCGATTTTCTTTCACAGAAAGGCTAATGGGTTGCTTGTCTGATATCTGCAAGTCTGATTATTCTTGTATAAAATTCGTATGCACTTGTGTAGTGTGATTGACCCTAGCTATTTTCTATTCCATCAGACAAGTTATTAATAAAACCACCAGACAATGACCTATCCTCAACTGACATTCATGGTTCTCCAGCACTCAAGAGTGACCCACTGATATTTCTTGTCTATGTAGCAGGTTATTTAATTGGCATCTGCTCTTTAGTATTTTCTTCTAGACTATGCTTTCAGACTTTGCTTCCAAGAATATAAGTTGAAGCCAAAGTATCACCAGAATACATCTGTGATGTCTTTTGCTTCTTTCTCGGTAGGATTTGCTGCCCTGATTGATTTGGCATGATTACTCGACAAGCCCATGTTGACACTGGCTCATCAGCCTAATCAAACACTTTATCAGTACTTGCAGAAGTTTTTTCCAAGATTTACATGCATTTCCTCGTTCCTTTTTCTGAAGGTCAGTACTGAATTTGTCCTATTCTGTATCCTTCACTTCCCCTACCACTTCTCAGAGAAAAATGTCACAAGCTTGAAGAGTTTCTCAAAGAGTTCAGAAGAGTTTCACCACATCTTTAAACAACAGGACCAATATTTCTGAAAACATCTAACTCATGAAAATTGAAAGCTGGGATCTTGTTTTTTGTCAGTATTATGAAAAACAGCCAAATTGTATTGACCTTTAAAGTGAAGACTGATGCCAGCAAGGTAATAAGAATTTTTGACCTTCAAACATCATAGGCTGATAGCTCTTCAGCACATGCGTTTTGGTCATTTCCCTTGAGGCACTATTGAGTTCATCAGATGAGCCCCTGCGGACCAGGCTGATGGGAGAGGCAAGGGGCAGGTATAGGAGTGCTGAGCGTCCTCGTGGAGAGCTGGGGGCTGGGTGTCATACGCACCACAGCAGGTTGTACTGGAAGGAAGCGAGGAGTGGCAACGAGCAGGAAGGCACAGGTGGTGTCCACATGCTGGTAAGGAATAACCTGTTAGTCAATGTGCCCTGGTGCTGTGTAAGCTACGTGATGTCCCACATCTACTAACACTCCAAGGCCACCCCAGTCCTCCATGCCCTGCCCTGTGCTGGTTGCACAGATTTCCAAAGCATTTAATAATCTCAAAATATTTAATGGCACATCAATACTTCAATGTCAGAACTGTAGAAGAATCAAACCGCATAATGCATCACTCAGTTTCCAAAGTAAAACTTTAATTCTGAACTACAAACAAACAAGCAAGCAAATTAAAAAAACTGATGTACCAAAATAATGCTGTTTTACTGGATCAGAAATGATTCATTTTTAGAAGAAACCCTCCTCCACTGCCACTACAGTACTGTTTTTTACGATTATTCTATGCAAGGTGATAAAAGTTGTTGTGGGCAGGTCAGAAGTGATTGACACTGAAAAGGAAATTCTTGTTGACAATCAGGCATGAAAATCCCCAAAGATCAACTAGCCAGAACTTCCTACTGTTTAAATATTTTCTTTTTTATTAATCTAAAATAAATAAACATAATACAAGGAAGAAAATTTGCAAATCAGTATCTATCATGTTAAATTTGAAAAAAAATCATGAAAGTTAGGTTTGCAGGAACTTAAAATAGAATGTAAATGTCTCCCTTCTAAAGGGAAATTCAAAATCCAAATTAGAAGCTGGCCACCAGTATCACAAGTGAGTCTAATCACCCTGATTGAAGCTCTGTCTCATCTGCCTAACACTCTGCATACAAAATGTACATACAGAAGTCCACAGAGGTGTTACTGATCTAACTTGTTGAAATGAAGGGGCTAAGTCTTTAAACAGGTATGAGTTGCCTGAATATATCTGTTAGAACTGTTAGGTTTGAGATTTCACCCATTAGGAGGATAAGGTATCTGGGGGGCTGCTTTACTAAATCTGTTTTGGGGTTTTTTTTTGACATGTATTATTGCAGTTGCATTGGTGCCTCAGAGAGTTTGGGAAACCGCCGTTGTTATTGGCAACTCAGAACTACAAAGGCAGAGACAATGTCTTCATTTGTAGACAACCACCATCATTTGCAGGTGGCCTGATCGCCCTGTCCCAAGATTAGAGTCACTGCTTATTCACATTGTACCATTGTCATGGGTGTGACATTAGATGTGCCCTTCCAATTACTCCAAGAAAAATACTCCAGAAAACTGTGTCCAGCTCAGGTTCTGGTCCAAGAGTTGGCCTTATGATGCGGAGTTTGTAAATTCACGGAGCGAGCAGAATAAAAAAGAAAATGGAGTGAGCAAAATAAAATAGACGGGCTACTAGTACTCAGACTGTAGGCAAGTAGAGAAGGAAAAGTTCCCAACAGCTCAGAGGCACCATTTAATCAAAAACAGTTTGTCCAGCTTTATAAATACAAGTTTACAATACTAAAAAGGAAGTTTAAATCTCTGTGGAGAAGCCTATCCAGTTTTATGCTCAAGGCCAGGGCATCATTGCTATACTGAAATGCAGCCCATGAACAAATAGGGAATTCTGGAAACCAATGCAGAAGGGAAAGCCAGTGGTTCTCCACATCTTCTCTTCTCTCCACAGTGCCAGAGGTTGCAGGGGTCATGGCATGACTCAGTGGGCTTTGGCATATGGATCTACCTCTACTCTGAGCTGTGAACCCAGTTTCAAGGACATAAAAGCTGTGGAAGGCCACCTGCACCTTTCTGGCACAATGCTAGGCCACGCTCACCCGGACAATAAACCCTTCACCTCCTCCTCCGGAACCAAACTTCTTCCTGCCCTATTTTTCAGTAGAACCCCCATTTTTAGGGGTTTCCTAGGGTTTCCTATTTACATTATCTTCTTGCTCTTCGGTCAATTCCCATCTTTTTCCAGAATCTGGGACAGCTGTAAACCAAACTAGGAGCAGTAGTTTAGTGCCTAGAAATCCAGAGGGAGAATACATGGCTTCAAAGGCTCCAGATGGTTATTTTAACAAAGAAAGAGTAGTAGAAACACTCTAGTTTTCAGATTTGTTTGTCAGTTGGGGAGGGTTTGGAAGTCATTCACTGCAATGGACTCTTCTCTGTACTTTATTTCCCCTGGGCTGATTTCTAGAGTTATCACACAAGTAGATGAGGAAATTAGAACAAATTTCTGGGTTTGATTCAGTGCTTAACACTGTGGAGGCGTGTCTGTATGAACCTCAGACCCCAGACCTGTGTCATATTCATCATGCACAAAAAGTAGGGCTTCTCCGAAACCCAGTAAGCCTTATTAGAACCTGTGAGATGCTTAAACATGTTTGTCAGGACATTTTTGTCACAACAAGTTGTGTTCAACTGTGTCAGGGAATACAACACAACAGCAACCACAGTGTGCTGAGCCTAGCAAAATCAGTACACTCACTTTTTTGAAGCTTGGAAGATAAAGGGTAAAACTTGTAAGCAGAATTTGAATTACATCTTGAAAGAAAAAGTTTATCTCATCAATATAGCTTTTCTTGTGGTTTCCTATATTGCATAATATTGGAAAATGTCATTTGTTGCTTGAGAAGAGCTGTCACTTGCTCTATTGAACACCATTTTTACTATAAACACATCCTGTTCTATTAGGCAAGATTGTTTTATCTGCAAACATTACAAGAACTATAAAGGAGAATGGTTGCCAGCAACACAAGACAAGAAAAAAGGTCAACAAAAATTGTTCTAAGAATATTTATGGGGATCTCTGATGCTCTGCAGTTTCCTGACCTCCTCGCACAGGTCCTTGGCTTGTCAGCTCAGCTCCGTTAACACTGCACACAGAGGCCATTGACCTCAGCCTCGTCAGGAGGTCCTAGTCACTCCCTGTAGACAGAGATTTGCCGAACAGTTCCCTCCTTCTGAGGCATCATCTGTGTTGAAGCCCCAGATGTTGCAGGGACAGTTATTCCAGCAGCTGTTGGGGACTGTGCCCTGTGTCACAGCATTGCCACAATTGAGGACATGTGTGCTGGTCTGAGCAGGATTGCCAGGCTTGTGTTTGCACCTGCTGAACCACTGCTCCGTTGTGCGGCTGCCTCCTGGAGCTCTGCTCTGTACCTAGCGATGTGCCTGGCCTTGCTGTTAGAGAGGAGATGGGACAAGACGGGACACAGAGCTCCAATTTTATGCCTCTCCCAGGCAATTGGGCAGCAGCTCTTTGTAAAATCCTCACAGAAGAGGTTCTCAGGCTACGTTTTACCATTGTGGTGGTAAGCGGTGCCTGTTTTCCTTTTCAAGGACAGGTGGAGTGCTGATTTCCATATCTAGCCTCATTGCCAGCCTTTGCTCTGTGCAGTAGAGATGGCAGCACTAATAGCAATACCAGTGCTGGATGTGCAACAGGGGTCAGCACGGCAGGTGCAGCCCATGTTCAAGGTGGGACAGGCAGGTCCTGTTGTGGCTCTGGGGTGGGCAGGGGGTAGCAGACAGCCTCCCCTGCCCTCCTTGCCATGGCCTTCTGCAGAGACTGCCTATGCCAGCTGCTGTGATGGCCGAGCGGTGAAGGCGTTGGACTTGAAATCCAATAGGGTATCCCTGCGCAGGTTCAAATCCTGCTCACAGCGGGAGCTTTTACTGGCAGCCCCTGCCCACCCATCCCCAGGATGAGAGGACGCTCGTAAGAATGACTCAGCAGTGGTGTGCAGCTCAGCAGTCTGCTCCACATGATCCCTAGCACCAATTTCTAAATTTCTAGCTGAGCTCTTCCCTTTAGGAACGCTGAGACAGGCAGTAGCTATGAAATGATGCTGCCCAGAGAGCTTGTGGAGTCTCCTTCCCTAGCGATCTTCAAGACCCGCTTGGATGCAGTCCTGTGCCACGTGCTCTAGGTGGCCCTGCGTGTGCAGGGGGGTTGGACTAGATGACCTTTAGAGGTCCCTTCCAACCTTAGGCATTCTATGATTCTATGAATCTATGATGCTCAAATGTTTGCAACCTGACACATACTTGTCCTTATTCATACTTGTCCCACGGACATATTCATTCTTATCCATGCCTGTCCCTATCTTGTGCCCTGCACTCATAGCATTTTTCTGCAAAAGGGATCCAGCCTGATGGCATCGTGGGGGCTGTCATTCACACACACACACACAGTTGATGTCCTTGAGGACATTTCCGCTTGCTAGAGATGACCACTTGAGTTAACCAAGAGAGCTGCCCCTGACTCTGGGGCAGGGTTGTCCTACCATGAACTAAAAGCCTTGGACCATCTATGCGGGTGAGAAGTCCCTTCTCTGGCTGGAAATCGAACCCAGGCTGTGGCATTGAGAGTGCTGAATCCTGACTACTAGACACCAGGGGTGAGGGGACTGTGCGCCTGGTGATACCCACAGCATGGCTCCACAGGGAGAGACTACCCATGACCTCAGTGTCCCAAGGGAAAAAAAAACATCTGGAATGGGTTCTACAGACTTCCTGGGGGACTCTGCAGGAGATCCTGCTCCTTTCTGCGAGCAATGACATGAGGCAGATCCTCTGCCCAAGGGATCTGTCCCCACCAGATCCAGGAAGCAAGAAGCGTCTGTGCAGGGGATCTGATCAAGACCAAAAACAAGTTTACATCAGGAAATGGTGACCAATGGTTCAAGTGGGAAACTAGCAGTCCCTGGGGGGTTCATCAGAGAGATTCAGGTAAAGGAGACCATTTATACTGTAGAAAATTAACGGGTTCAGTTGCCACGCATCTCACTGACCACAGACAATCAAGCTTCATGGCTCCTAATGCCATGGTGCAAGGATCTGGGCTCTTGGTGTCTACTGATCCCGCGGAACAAAGTTGGACAAGGTGCTAGGGAAAATGTGGGCCTGCTACTTCTTTGCTTCTGTCTTTTCTGCTAAGAACAGCCCTCAAAAACCCCAGACTCTGGAGACCAGGAAGAAGGTGGAGAAATGGGGGAGGAGATTCAGGTTAAGGATCATTTAGGCAAAAAAACATCGACAAGTCCCTTTGGGTATCACACTTGTCACGCAAGTAGTTGCATGCAAAGTCTCAGTGTCAGTCAAAATAATGTCTTTCATGAGTGGTCAGGACTGGTCTGTCAAAAGGGCTAGGCAATAGGTGAGTATGACGCTCTTGCTGAGTTATGGTGCCAGCTGACACTCTGGCTGCTTTTGGTTCTTCTAAAGTCCAGGTCCATCTGTTCACCAGGAACGTGTGTGTGTGTTTGTACATGCATATGCGCGTATGAGAGTTAACAGTCAGTCCTGAACCTTCCCCAGACGCATGAGATGGGAAGCTTTGTATTTGTGAATGGCACCTCAGGTGCATTCAAGACATACCATGAGCTTCATGGTTCCTAATGCTATGGTACAAGGACCCAGACTCTTGGTGTTCAGACAAGGCTCTCTACTAATGCTCCAGAATGAAGCAGAACAAGGTGCCTGATATACCCCACTAGCAGACTGTTGCCCCTGATATTTTTAAATGGGCCTTGGGGGATTTCCTTAGTTTAGATTTCCCTTTTCCCTTCCAGTTCAAACCCATTTCTATCAATGCAACTACATTGCTAAACTGAATACTTCATAGCCACTTGCAAGACTGAACACTCAGATGCATATACAACCTGGGGACAAGGTTTGAGTTCCCTTACCTGCACATACATCTCCTTATTATTCTTCTCTATATGCAGTCTTATCATCTCCCCTGTTCACTCCATGGTTGACCAGATGTTATTTCAATCTGCACTGTGTACACTCAGACCTCTTCTGTTCCCCTTTCTGGATGCTCAGATTTCTTTCTTTCCCCTTCAAGAGAACTCTTATCCCTTCCATTATTCTACCTGCGTTCTATGATCCTTGCCATTGACTACCCCAAAAATCAGAGGTAGGAAAATTACATGCAGTGGGTAGTATTCATACTTTCAGTCAAAAACTTTTTTCCCTCAGTTTAAGAGGTAGATGATGAAGCAAAGAGCTCCAGTATCATTTCCTACAGAAAAGGGCAGATGACCTGGCAATTGGTCGCTGGCACTGAGGGCTAACACTTGCCTCAGAGCAGGTCTTGCCACCCAAGCTCTTCTAGAGAGTGGTTTGGAGCACATGCGAGGTGGTCCAAGTGTGGGGGAACTGCCTGGGACCTAGTACATTCTCTTCCCACCTCTGTGAGAGTTTCCTTCTCCCTGTGGGCAAGCCAGGGATGATCCACCTCATAGCATGGTCTCAACAAAGCTGTTCTGTTTCTCTCCCCTGTTGCTGTACCAGAAAGTCTGTGACATTTCCATTAGCTCCACTTGCACTTCTAAAACCACAGCCCCAAGGATTTGGTGCAGAATCCACTGCTTCTGTCACAAAAACAAACCTGTACTGACCTCAACTCACAGACAGACTGAATCTGGGCTGTGCAATGCTCTCAGGAGATGCCTGACATATGGGTTATTCATCCCTTGAGTATGTCAAGGCAGAAAGAGCTGTGCTGGTTGAGGTGCAAGCAGCCTGTGTGTGCACAAAGATCAAAGATAAGCAGATATCAGTTTCAGTTGCCTGCACGAGCTCTAAGAGTGTGTGATCTCTTGCAATGTTGTGGTTGAGAAAACATTATTATCTCTCGGTGGTTTCTTAGATCTCCATCTTGGTCTGTAAGATATTTTGTCACAGGCAATAGCAGTTCCTGCCTTCACCCACAGACCCAGTAATGTCAGAACAGGTTCCCTCGCACATGCCACAACTAGACATGACCTCTGGCTGTAATGTCAGCATCAGGAAGGGATGATGAACAATTGCCAGAACACTGAGCACGCAATAGGGACAATGCAGCCCAGAAAGGTTCCTGTTGAGCAGCAGGAGCCAGAACACTGAGTGTATAGAGGGGACAAGGTAGCCCAGAAAGGTTCCTGTTGGACAGCAGGAGCAGGCAGTGGTGAGGCGTGGGGTAGTGTGTTTGTGCTAGGCTTACCACTGCCAACCTCGTGACTGTCTGCACACACAGGGGTGGCTGGGAACCACTGCAGCGTGACTCTGTGCTCGTAGGCAGGAAGATGACTGGACTTTCATCCCTGGCAAAAGATGAGCACCTGCAAGCGTGCTGCTGAGCTGCTCCAAAATGCTGCCATCGTGTGTCTGGGACAACCCTGCAGCGCCAGGCACAGCTGTTCCCTGCTCTGCATCACTTAGCCCACAGCTCCAGGTCATTCATGTATGCTTGAACCCAGAAGTGCTCAGAGCTGGCGCAGACGTCACAGCCCTTTCTCATGAGAAATCTACTGGGGACAAAAGGTCTTGTAAGGTGGGCAAGGAAGGACGAGGTCCTTGCAGCTCTGCTCCTGCTGAGGCCAGCACTGCCCACGGGCACTGTTAGAGGCAGTCGAGTGTGAGGGGTCTCTGTCACACACATGGAACTTGTCCTGACCTGGGGGATGCCATGCTGTACCTGTGGTCTCCACAGTCCGGTGCCCACCAGGCCATGGGCAGCACCCCGGGCCCAGCTCAGCCCCAGGTGACATCTCGCAGGCTTTTCCAACAGCTCCTTTGCAGTCCCATAGGGATAATTCCTGCCCTCACCTCAGGAAGAGCCTCTGGGAAATCCTCAGGCTCTCACCAAGCTCCAGAGGAGTCTCACAGCCCTTGGCTGGCACAGTCCTGGCCTGGCATCTCTGTCCACAGTGCAGAGGCTCTCCCACAGCACCACAGTCCTCCCTATCCCTGGACATGGCACATGGAGGGAGATTTTATCCGGGGAGAGCCTCCTCTGACAGTGAGTCCCACATGACACAGGCTTTCGGCATTTGTGTGAGTGCAGGTCCCCCTCCAGCTCTGCCTTCTTTATCCCACCCCACACCAAACCCACAACAGCGTCTGTGTTTGCCCCACAGCTCTGTTAGAAGGCAGTATTTCTAATTTCCAACTAGTAAGCCAAATCTCCCAAGCAAGGGTTGTGTTTTTTGGCTCCTTCTAGTGGAATTTGGAAGTCATGAACTCCATTTGGAGAGCTTTGTGTGTTTCCAGAGTTCCTATAAAGAGTCCCCAAGAGTGACAGCCATCCTCGCTGCCTCTGCACACCAGAAGCAGAGGTCAGACTGTGTCTACTGTGTGTGCTGCCCTCCTGCGCCCAATGTGTGTCCCAGATCCACCACGGGAGCAAGGAGCCCTGGGCTGCCCTGTGCTCCTGTAGCTGCTGTCCCCAAGACATAGTCATCCTCCAAGAGATGCTACCAGCTGTGGCCCATGTTGTCACAAAGTCGAATGCTTGTGTCCCAGGGCCTTGGAAAAGAGATTGAGTTGGGGTCTTCTTGGCTCCAACCTTGCCATCTCTGAGTCTTTTTAGGGTTACTCTCATGCTGGTGAATGTAACTATAGGCCTGCTACACAAGGGCTGTCTCACATCCTGCCTTGGTCAGTATAGCCCTGAATTGCTTGCTGATTTGTTCAGACTTATCTCACTGCTCACAAGGTCTATTCTGGTATTTCCTAGACCTGCGGCTTCCTTTTTTTCAGTGTTTCTGAGGCAAAGGTGCCATGACATCAGCTACGTGACGCATTGGAAAACCCAAGGGCTTGCCTTGAAATCTAACTGTCAGGGCAGGCTGACATCCCTATAAAAAGCAAGGACTGTCCAGACACCTAGCACCAGATACAGAAGGAATCTACTCTGGTCCTCCATCTGCTCTGGAAGCTCATCCCTGCCCATAATGACTCCTGCTTCAGTATCCCTCTCTATCCTCCTCATTGCTGCCCTCTTTTCTCAAGCCTCTTCAGGTCCATGTGAGTACAACTTTTCTTACTCTTCTTCGTGGTTAGATTTTGTTCTGATTGACAGTAATCTTGGAGCAGAGTTGGAAAAGATCATCTATGAAGGTTGAAAACTTGAGTACATAGCTTTTCCTGCTTTCCTATTCTAAATTCCATTCTATTCTTCCCTTTCTCCATTATATTTTTCATTCTAACTTTCCTTTCTCTTGGGAAGGAAACGTTGAATTTTACCTTGTAAATATTATAGTTTTTGCTTTGATCTCCTTTGATTTCGTTGGTTGGCTTTAGGAGTAGTCTCAGGATGACTGATGAGATTTTTGCCATTGCAAGTGAGGAGGGGAGGGTTGCAGATTGGTTAGCAAGATACCATAGCAATGAGCTTATTTAAGCTTAGGTGTTCTCTGTAATTTCTTCTCATTATGGCAAAACAGGCTCCATCTGGGAAGAGAAGGGGAGGTCCACAGCTGATTTCAGGGGATGTTTCCTATGCTTTCTTATGGAACATGTGCTGGCTATCTCCTTGCCATGGGTGATAGACATGCTTACCTTCTCTATCCCTTCCAGATGGTGCTGACACCACTGTGTGTTGCTTCACCTACACTTTACGCAAGCTCCCCCAGAATCATGTGAAGGAGTATTTCTACACGAGCAGCAAGTGTCCACAGCCAGCAGTTGTGTAAGTAGCGGCTCCTGCACTGGGCTATGGGTGAGAGGCTCTGCCAGCCTTTGGATTCTACCTCAGAGCTGCTTCATGTCCCCCCAGCACTAGCAGTATGGCCATATGGGGAACCACGTCTGGGATAAGGAAAGGGGGCAGTCAGCTCAGGTGTCCTGCACAGCACATGAGCCCTCCTCCTTGACTGAGGCACAAGACCATTCTGGTGCTGGAATAAGGAGTGGAAGAAAGGCAGATGGCAGAACCCGTGATGCTGGGTGTCTGTACCTCTCAGCAGGACTCCTTGGGGCACGAGCCAATGCAAATAGTGTGCCAGATTTTCTAGATTTGCTGAGGGGTGCTGAGGCCAACAGGTGCTGGCTCCAACCCCACACTGCATTGAGACTCACCTGCAAACTGAACAAGGGCAAGAACATTGGACAAGGCCTCTTCCAAGAGACCTTGAACCCTTCCTGCTGTCTGGGTTTTAGCAGACCCCTGTGAGTTTTAGGAAAGGATTTCGGCATTGGGTCCCTTCAGGAGCTGGGCTCAGTGGAGCTGAGATCCATAGCTGAAGAGCTTAGTGGCACCCAAGAAGTGATCCAAGGACATGGATGCCACTTCATCATGTGCCTTTCCCTCTCTGTGTCTGTAACAGCTTCCTGCCCCTTTTTACAGGTTCATCACCAGGAAGGACCGGCAGCTCTGTGCTAATCCTGATGCCAGGTGGGTGAAGGAATATGTGAACTACCTGGAGCTTCAGTGAGGGCTGGTTGCTGACAGAAGTCCATCACTGAAAGTCCTACAAGATCATTCTGCAAAATCATCTCTTGGGCCTAGAAATGCTACTGCTGAGCACAAAGGCCAAAAGCCATCTCAGTGCCATTGAAGTTCCTTTTGTCTTGCAAAGACATTGCTTCTCCATGGCAATTTAGCCACCCTTATGGACAGCTGCAATGCTGGGCACCTGCTGGTTGTGTGGACCTGTGGAGAAACTCTATCCCTTCCTTGTGCCTCCACTGCTGGAAGGGGAGAGGAACTCTCATCTTGAAAGCTGTTTGTGAAAAGTGACTTACTAAAGTTAGGTATGAATGTTATTATGTAGAGCGAGACTGACATCCCAGTCATCGAGCTGAATTTAGCCATGTGTGATAGATGCTGTCAGCAAGATCTGTCTCCTTAATGGAGGAATTGCTACACTGACTATTTTCTAGATGTTCACTCTGGAACGCATAATTCAACCTGGTTGCCAAAATGTTGTCTCTTGCTGGTGCCAAAGAATAAAGATTACCATCTCTCTGTGCCATGTCTATCAGGGCCTGCGCACCTCCTGTTCGGCTCTAGACGACATCAGGAAACACCTGGTCCTTTGTAGGGGTTGGAATGTGGAAGGTCCCTTCTGCTATGTAGCCCAACCCCTGCATATCCTGGAGCTGATACTGAAGGGATGAGTGAGGCAGGACGAACACCAACCATCTGCGGAGACACAAGGGCCCTGGCTCCCCATCTAGAAATTCCTCAGCCTTCCTAGCCCTCAAAATCTTCCTTCCTGCATCACCTCCACACTCTCCAGCATCTCTGGGGTCAGGCCAATGCATCTGTACTGCAGCCTCCCAGTTCTCACCCTGATACATCCTGGGCCTTTCCCCAGCCCTTTCCCCTTCTGTCTTGTCGACAGTGAAGGCCACAAGCCCATGAGACCAGGTGCCCTGGGCCTCCAGACACTGCAAAACTCTAGACAATGCTGCCTGGGCAGCTGGAGCTGCACATTCCACTGAAGGTCTCAGCTCAGGGTGAGGTCAGTCATACAACCAGGGGGCTTCAGCCATTTTACAGCAGAGAGCAAGGGAGAGCTGCTTTGGAGGCTGCCTGACTAGAAACACTTTGGGAATCGCTGGACAATGAGCACAGATGGGAAAGTCTCTCGTGTTAGCTCCAAGGAAGGCGACACAGGAGCGGGCAGGCAGCATTGCCATGCCCAGCGCTGGCTCCTCCAGAGAGCTGATTCAGCTCAGGTTTCATTCTGTTGGTGTTTTACTGTGAAAGATGGGCAACAATTAATTATCTCTTTCCAATCTCCCTCCAGTTGTGTTTGGAAGGAAACCTGAATTTGGTTTAAGAAAAAAAAATCATATATATTTTGTAAAAATTGCATATTTCACTAAGTAAAACAAAACATTTAAAACCTGATGATGTCTCCGTGGGTGATGAATTAAACCTTTGCAGAGCATGAGGGCACGGCCAAGCTCTCAGTGCCCAGTGCAAGAGCATGCTGTGTCCAGGGAAGGGATGGCCGTGCTGCAGGGCAACAAGGAGCCATTGTTCTGCGGCCTTGGCAGACCCCAGCTCCCAACACTGACCTCGCAGGGCTTTGTGCTGGAGAGCGCGCTGGGCTCTGGCCAGCAGAGGGAGCACCAAGGTGTCCACACGCTCATCCATGTCAAGAGCTGGTGTGATAGCTCCAAGCACCCCCCTGCATCTCTGCATCCTGGCAGATCTCCAGCATTCACGGGGTGCAGGCACCAAGGGAGCTACATCCCAGTCACGGAGAGGCCTGGGGATGGTCCCACATCCTTAGCGATGGGTCAGCCGAGAGGCTGTCCCTGGGGATGGGGAGGTCCCTAGGGATGGGGAGAAAAGCTGTAGGGAGAGTGGAGCTGCATGCAGCGGGATGGGTGCAGGACACCCTGTGGAATGGGGAAGTGGAGCTATGGAGGAGGCACGAGGAGCAAAGAGGCAGGGAATTGGGAGTCCAGGAATAGAAGAAAGAGGTAGAGGAGGGAGAAAGACAATGCAGTGGAGGAAGGGCACCCCAGCAGCTAGGTCTGAGACAGGAAGAGTGATGACGGGTCAGCAGTTGCTCCCACACTAAGGCAGAGAGAAGATGCTGTGGGGTGGAAGATGCCCCAGCTGAGAGGCAGAATCTCCCCAGTCAGGCTGGCCCCACCTGCCCCACTCCTTCCGATGACCGCGTGCTCAGACTCTCCTGTAGGCCCCAGGGAAGGTTTTGAGTGTCTTGAGAGAGCCCTGTGCACTCACGATGCAGCATTTGCAGCATCTGCTGTCACCTCCTCAGATGATTCCTGCCATGGAGTGGGCAGGAAAGAAAGAGAAGCCCATGCAGCAGCGAGGAGGCATAGGCATGTCAGAGTTCCATGAAGGACTCGGATACAGGCTTTATGACCAGAAGCCTTTAGTCCTTCATGTCAGCATGAAACAAAGCTGAAAACTGCCAGTTAATACCTCAGCACACCACCCCTTCACTTGAGGGGTGGCCCGAAGGTGACATCTGTGTGACATTGTGTCTATCCCCTTACCCGCGCTGGCCTTGTGTCTGCAACACGTGAGGCTGTGATTTCCCCCTGTGTTTCCAGAGCAGTGGGACCTCTGCTCCCTGCCAGCCCCGTCCCCGCAGGGCAGCATGAGCGGATGGTGCAGCTGGGCACAGAGAGCCCCAGGCTGGTCTGCTGCAGGCTCCACACAAGGGACCTGCCCGGGCATGAGCAGGGCCCAGCAGCACTTGGCTGCTTGGGAGGAGGCAGAGGGCAAAGGACAGCAGAGCCCCTCCAAACCCAGCCTGGCTGGACTGCTCTACCAGGAGCTCTAGGAAGGAAACTGAAACCGCAGACAGAATTAAGGGAATTTCCAAAGGATACTTGGGCTCCCTGCCAGGGACTCTCCAGAGAAGAGCTCTGAGGCTCACTGAGCTCCTACTGCCTGTGCTCTGCATCCCAGCATTTCACCACAAGGGTTACAGCAGCCCTGCTGGCCCCTCCAGCCTTCCCTTGGCATCTACCCACAATGTCCTGTGTCCCCCCATAGTGCTCAGAGCTCCTGCTCAAGCACCTGCAGTTCTCCTATGGCACCAAATCCCGCTTCTCAGGGGGGTCAGGAAACAGAGGGTAGGTGCAATCTGCAGTGAGAGCTCCTCACCTGCCTGCCGTGGCCAGCAGCTCCTGTCCAGCTGTCCTATAGTGCAGCAGCCACTCTCTGCTCCTACCTTTCGCGGCACAGTAGGAAAGGCCTTCTCAGGATGTTCCTCCCTGCGGACTTCCTTCCTTCCCCAGGGGAGAAAACCCAGGCCTGGGGGCTGCTGACTGGAGGAGATGGATTTTTGCAGAAGTGCCAGCAGGACCGTGCCAGCCAGGGGCTGTGCGACCCCACTGGAGCTTGGTGAGAGCCTGAGGATTTCCCAGAGGCTCTTCCTGAGGTGAGGGCAGGAATTATCCCTATGGGACTGCAAAGGAGCTGTTGGAAAAGCCTGCGAGATGTCACCTGGGGCTGAGCTGGGCCCGGGGTGCTGCCCATGGCCTGGTGGGCACCGGACTGTGGAGACCACAGGTACAGCATGGCATCCCCCAGGTCAGGACAAGTTCCATGTGTGTGACAGAGACCCCTCACACTCGACTGCCTCTAACAGTGCCCGTGGGCAGTGCTGGCCTCAGCAGGAGCAGAGCTGCAAGGACCTCGTCCTTCCTTGCCCACCTTACAAGACCTTTTGTCCCCAGTAGATTTCTCATGAGAAAGGGCTGTGACGTCTGCGCCAGCTCTGAGCACTTCTGGGTTCAAGCATACATGAATGGAGCTGTGGGCTAAGTGACGCAGAGCAGGGAACAGCTGTGCCTGGCGCTGCAGGGTTGTCCCAGACACACGATGGCAACATTTTGGAGCAGCTCAGCAGTACACTTGCAGGTGCTCATGCATGAGACCCCCATGATATAGGGCTGCCATGCACCAGTGCAAATGCTTGTTATGGATTATAATGAGAAAGGCACTCAGACTCCATCAGGTATTGATTAGTATCTGCATGCAGCACAGAGACTGTCTGTGATGAAGTCCTTCCTGTGAGCTCAGGGTTGCTAATTTGGGGACATCTCTTTGGTTTCCACAGTCACTACCATGTTAGCAACTAAGGGAAGGAGTCGACACAGATAAGATACTGTAATGGGGAAAGGTTGTACCAGAAACATTCAAGGAGCAGAAATCTGAATCTCTGGATTTAGAAATGCTAAATA
This sequence comes from Crypturellus undulatus, assembly GCA_013389825.1. Lineage (NCBI taxonomy): Eukaryota > Metazoa > Chordata > Aves > Tinamiformes > Tinamidae > Crypturellus > Crypturellus undulatus. The sequence goes on along the minus strand of VWPW01006683.1, from coordinate 30,720 downwards.
AGACCACCAGTTAACTCAATCACAGTGCAAGCCTGTTCATCCCTCTGGTTCCAGTGCTTCAGCCTTGAAAATGGGCCCTCCCTTTCAGGCTGTATGAACCAGCATTTCCTATGTTTAACTAGCCAAAGGGGAGGACGACCCCCGAGCCACCAGCTGAAGAGTGCTGCAAGTTTGGAATCCACGGCCGGTGCAGCCCACCCTGCCAGCTGCGCCTGCGGCTGGTATTCCAGCCTGGGAAAGCACAAGACTATGTGCAAGACTATAAGGAAGTCATGGGACTATAAAGAATCAAGGTGATTTCCCAGTCTTGTTTTTGCCATCTGTATCTACAGGAGAAAATGAAACACTTTTTTTCGTTAAGATGTAGAAATACCATCTGGAGCGGAGAGACAGGAAGCCTGCAAGATGACTTTGTCCCTGGATAATAGTTTTGCTGTGGATATTTCTTCTCAGTGCACAGAAGCAGAGTAGTACTGATGAAATCACAAGGCAACTGGCCAGACAACAAGATCTGCCCATTGTTATGTTTTAATTGTTATCTGCTTGGTCCCAATTGTGTTCTCATGCAAAGCTGTGTCCCAGGAGTGAGCCAGGAGAAAGGCAGTTTGCTCATGGCTGTTTCAGCTCATCAGCAAAGCCAAACCCTTCCATAGATTTTATTGTCAGAGAAAGTGAGGGATAATTGCCCTATTGCAGTGGTTAAAAAACAAGCCAGGCATCTTGCTCTTCCCACCCTGCAGCACTGCTGCAGCTCCCTGGTTTGGCTGGGCCCCACTGAACCTCGGGGCTGGCGGGGACAGACGCAGCAGCATCTGGGAGGAGGAACAGGTATGTAGGAGGGAAGAGGGGCCGTGGAGCTGCCAAAGGCGTGAATATCACTGCTTCCTAGCTGGCAAAGTGGTTCCCTGGCCAGGGAATTGGCCCTGCTCCGTCCCCACAACACTCTTGGCTGTCATTCACAGGGCCGCTCACGTGCTCAAGGAAGCTGCCACATCCCAGGGAAACCCCAGCATTTCACAGTCCTTGCCTGTTGCTTGCCCTCATCAAGAGGTTCTCCCAGTCCATGGCTGTATTTTACCCCTTTTTCCTTACAGTCCTGAGTCTCTTCACTGCCCCTGTTGCACACGCAGGTTTGCAGGAGTGCAGCACAGGGCAGGGCATGGGATGTGCATGCTGGTGTGGAGGTAGCATATCCATGGGTGTGTAAAGCCCGTGTACATGTATCAGCATGTGTGCTGCACATGGAGGATGCCAGGGCTGTGTATATGTCCAAGGGCATGTGGTGTCTGAGGATATTTGTGTCTCTGGGATGTGGAAATCTTATGTTTTTCCCTTAAACCATTTCACATCATCACACTCCACATAGGGTAAACAGGTTCCGTGTCAGGTTCTGTGTCTGTGCCCAGTGAATCATGTATAAAGAGACAAAAATGAGGGGGAAAAATCAGGGTTTTTTTTTCTCCAAATTGTTTATTCTCCAAAATCGTGATTTTACACATGAAGAACCAGGCCCCACCATCATGGAGTGCTAAGAAAGTGAGCCACCCTTCCATAAATAACATCATTACCCACAAGAGAAAACACTGCCTATACAATATGATAATTTTTAAAATAATTTTAAATAATCTAACAACAGCGGTGCATTGGCCCTCCCAGGCCGCAAGTAGCGTCATCAAGGTGGTTGCAGTACAGGCTGGCCTGCACAAGCAGAGGGCAGCTGGCAGTACCCAGGCCAGGGTCCCTCATGGCCCCTTTCCCGTAGTCACCTTGGAGCTGCATGCGGATGACATGGGCTCACACTGCCCCTTCCACCTCGTCATCCTGCCCCGTCGTAGGAGCTTGGGATAACATGACTCATTCATGACAGCGGCTACAGTTGTCATCTTGCTGCTCTCAGTTCTGCTTTGAGTTTCGCAGGTGACTTTGAACCCAGGGGTCACTGGGGTTGGCACAGACTGCAAGGCCTTTCTTGGTGACAAACCTGCGGAGCATGACAGAGAGGTGTTGGATTTCTCCTCAGACCCAGATCCCAAGAGAGCCACTTGCTCCAGAGCATGCCAGGACGTCCTCCCCTGTTCCCTAAGCTGATGCTAACACCAGTACCTGGCTGAGATTCCCCCTCTTCCCACAGTGCCTTCTCAAATCCTGCAGAAAATCTTTGCGCGCTCCAGGGAGCCCCAGCACAAGCATCCTAGGAAATCCCTGCATAAGCATCCCTTGGTGTCCCTGTGCAATCTCCCTTCCCTTGAGCTGCCCAATGCCCTGCTTGCAGATGAGATGTCACTTATTCTGTTCCTGTAGACTCCCTCAACCACGGCAGTGCTGCAAAGCGCAGGGCAGCCGCAGTTCATACAAGCACACCCAAAGCATCTGTCCCCGTACCAGCACCTCTGTCTGCAGCCGGGACTCCGAGTTGGTACTTACACGATAGCTGACAGGGAGCAATTGCTGCTGGTGCTGTAATGACGTGAGATGAGTTTCCTCGGGAGCTTGCGGGATGTGTAAGAGTAGCAGCAGTCTGGGAGGTCAGGTCCATCTGGAAGAGGCAGGGAGAAGCAATGATGTGAGCACATGCTGAGCTCTGGGCCAGAAGCGATACTGGCAGGAAAGGGAGTGAGGAATTACTGAATAACTAGGGCCGAAAAAGATGTTGCAGATCATCTGTTCCAATACCAGTGGCAGCAGAGAAAGCAGATACTGGGAGCGACTCCCATCTGGTCACTGCTCAGACCTACACTTCCTGTCAGCCCCAGGACAGGAGACCAAAGTCCCTAAAATTTAATCTGGCTTAAGCACAAAGGCTCTGAGTTCCAGGTAGCTGGACAGGTGAATAGATTACAGATGGATATATGGATGGATGGATGAATGGATGAATGGATGGACAGTTTCCATATTCTAGGGATTTTAAGTGTAGTGGATCTCAATGCAGAGTGAAGAATGTAAAAAAGGCTGAAGCATTGCCAGGTAAATGACAGAGAAGCTCTGTACAGAAATGGTAAAGAAGGCTCAAATCCATTCTTCCTTCATAAATGCAAGAGGCAGGACTCACCTGGGGCAGCGAAGGTCTGAGAGCAAAAGGCAGCAATGAGAAGAGCAATAAAAACAGCCACGGAGACCCTCATCTTCCACTCAGTCCAGGGCAATCACAGTAGGATGAGCAGCTCCAGCAGACAGAGCGCAGACTGCAGTGTGTGAGTATCTGGATTCGGCTCCTTTTTATTAGGGAGTCCTGGAGTCAGCAGGGAGAAGCCCAGACGGAAATTCCAAAATGATGTCAGAAACTGTCACATAAGTAAAGCAGCAAAAAGAAAAAAAAATAGGCAAGAAAAAGGAATACAGTTTATATTTGAGCCAAGTAGTTGGATTCAGCCAAGGCTGACTCAGCTGCTTAGTTTGATTTTATCAAACGAAAAGGAAACCGAATTGGGCTCAGTGACATGGCCACATAAAAGAGAGCTCTTCAGCTAGACTACCTGAGGGATTTTCCCTGGGGGCTTGTATATAGAAACAAAATGTTTGCTTATGATGGTGATGCAATCCTGGAAAACAAAAAGGGAAAAAAGAAAAGGAAAAAGAAAAGGGAAACAGGAAAAAAAAGACAAGCAGGCTGTGCTCTTGTGCTGTTATGTGCTCGTTGGTGATCAGAGGTCTGTTAAATTTCAGTGCAAGGAACTGAATATTTTATCAAAAGTTGAATATTTTACCAAAATATTTTACAAATCTGAACCTTTCCTTCTAAAAGTTTCCTTGAGCACAGAATGGGTATTTCTGGCTAAAAGGCGAGAAATGAGTGTTGGAGGGTCTGCCTGGCATAGGACTGTTTCAAGTCTGAGGTCTGCAGCGCTGGAGCAGTGAAAGGGCAATGGAGAGATCTGCCACGACCTTGGCCCAGGCGGTGGTGCAGAGCAGTAGCTCTGCAGGAAAGCCCCATAATTCAGAGATTCCTGACAGAATGGCCATGATCAAGGGCACCTGAGGGTACAGCTGGGGTACAGGATCGGGTGCCCCTGCTCTGCTACACAGAGGAGGCTCAGCCCTGTGGGTGGCTCCTGGGCCATGCTGAGGCTTGCTGGGCAGTATCTTACAGGCAGGGAAGGGGCTCCCCTCCAGCAGATTAACAGCACCAGCACCTTCCTTTTTCCATCTTTATAGGTTCCTACATCACCAAGAACCCACATTTTCATCACCAGTGGTACAAATCCCCTGCTTAGCTTCCCTGGGGCCTGAATCAGCTCCTCTTGTGTACACTCTGCTTAGAAAGAAGTCTGGGGGCCCTGACATAGGTAATAATTTGCTCCACTGCACACTTACACCTGCAGGGAGGAGGGCTTGGATCCCTTTTGCTCTCCTTCTTCTCTGCATGCTCCAATTCTGCATTAAAACTCAGGGTGCTGGTGCCACAGGCTACAGCAGGCACTGCCACTGCAGGTGCAAGCTCACCATACCCCTGGGCAATGCACCCCAAGCATGGCTAAGAAGGTGTTTTGGTCAGAGATAAAGGCCAAGAGTCACAGCAGTGGCTGTAAGACCTCACACAGGTATCAGAGAAGGTTTGAGTTGGATTTTGACAAATTCAGAGCAAGCCCTGGCAAGGTCCTGCTTTCCCTAAGTCTGAGCAGCTCCAGGAAGGCGTATGTCGCAGAATAAGAAGTGGTTCCACCTTTCATGTGAAATGCTATAGAAAAAGTCAAAACATGGCATTTTTTTTTACAGAAATAAGTTACATAAAGAACATAACTGTGAGCTTTCTGTTCCCTTAACTTTCAACTCACATGTTAATATGTACATGAGGAAATGACAAATAAAGACTGCGGCTTTGCACCCATTTTACATGGCCAACGGAGAGATGTTGTGGCTGCAGAAAGACAGCATTGTGGCTAGCAAAAACCGGAGATAGCTTTGCTCATGGGAACTTTGTAACTTCTGCTCTCCAGCCTGGTGTCTGCAATGAACAAGCCACAGGATGGGTAGTTTGCGTGTTCCAGTCTCACTTGCGGTCTGGAGCAGCTGAGGGTGTTGGGTAGGAGTGATGGAAAATGCCCTGAATAATCCATCCCTAGAAACCCTTGAAATATCCAGCTGAAGGAAAAAATCAGTCATTTACTAATAGAGCTGTTGCCACTGATGTCACTTGCTCGTGCCAGCAGCACAAAGCAATTAGAACTTCCAAAAACTCCAGCCATGGTGCCATTCCTCAAGGTGTCCTACGAATCCCCGGGCAGACGTGGGTCTCTCTCCCACGTAAAGCCATGTCTGTGCAGCACTGAGCCCCTCTCTGAGGACACTGCCTTGGATTTAGCAGCTGCAAATGCGAGAGGAGCTGCATGCTTTTACCAGGCTGGTGCATGAGCTGCCCTCACTGCTCAGAGTATCCTCTCTGTGGTGAGTTTCTGTTTGCAAGCTCTGTACACTGTCTGCTAATTCCTAGAGCCCTCTGCTGTCAGAAAGCTTCTGCAATTTAAGCAGCTATAAACCAATCTCTCCCAAGCTTTCCTTGTTAGTCCTGGAACAGAGCTGCCTTTTATCACTTTAACGTCACCCAGTCTGAGGCTCGAGACTTGTTGGAGTGCGGAGGAGGGGTAAAAATGAAAACTTGAAGTATTCAAAGAGGAAGATTGCGCAGAAAGATGTTACAGCAGGCACTGAGTCCTCTTCTAGGAAAGGTGGCTTCAAGGATTAGCACGGGGTTACTGAGCTTTATGACAGTAGGTCACAAAATGCTTTCCTCGAGGGGACAGCAATTGCTTGGAGAGGGGATGGAGGGGGATGCAGGCTGCTGTCCTCGCAGGCAGTGGTGATGCCTGGTGGCTCGTCTGCTCCCTTGAGGCATGCAGCTCACTCTGTGACACTGGAGTAGTATCAGAAGGACCTTTGAGCATGGATAGGGATACTGTCCCATGTCTGTCACTCCAGGGGATGTGAGTTTGCTCCCAGGTGGGAAGCAGCTCCTTCAGAATGGCTTCCTTGGGAGATGGTGTGTTTTTCCCGGAGCAGAAGCACAGCACCTCAGGGCTCATCGCCATTCTCCTTATGTTCCCACATTGCAAGGACAGTCCCTGATGAAACCCAGCTGCTCTCAGCTCCCACTGCCAAACCCTCCCCAACAGACCGGTGACCCCTGGTCCTGGGCAAGGGAGGGTCCCTGTGGGACAGGATTGATGCTGAACACAGGGATGCAGGAGACCACGGGAGGCAGCTGTGAGTTACAGCAGCTGGCGAGTGGGTGACTGAGCTCCCCGAGCCTTTCCCCCTCCCAATGGGCATGCCGGTGCCAGGCAGAGCCCGTGTTGGCCTCGGGGGTGGCAGACAATGGCCCTTTTGAAGTTCCTGGCACATCTGGGAGGGCAGAGTCCTCAGCCCTGGGCCCAGCACAGAGCAAGATGCAGCCCGCATTTCAGAAAGACAGCGCCGAGTACCCTGACCCACAAAGAGCCTCTGCATATGGGAAGTGGTTTACAGCTGTGTATTTAGCTGCCCCAAATAATTGTCACTAGTAAACATCTGAGCTCCATGTGCTGCCTTTTCTTTTTCCATAACCGGCTCTGCATCCCTTGCCGACAGTGTCAAGTTCACCCCTTGCCACGGAGCAGGGCTCACACCTTCCGCAGGGGTTTCCTACACACGCCAGCCTTGGGGGGACTGGCATGGCCAGAGACACCCCTGCAGGGAGCCAGGTCAAGCCAGGGCTGATTGACCTGGGCTCTTCAGGAGGTGCAAGAACCAAGCATTAGAGCAATCCTCGAGCTGTGGTCATGACAGCACCTTATTTCTGGCTCTGGAACAAGTTAAAAGCAAACCCAGTGCTAGCAGTGAGGTTCTTGGTGCTGCTGTGCACCCTGATGTGCATCGCGGACCAAGGGCAGGTGGTGCACACTAACCTCAACCCATGAGATGGCCTCAACCATTGTCACACAGACCTGTCGCCTGAGAACAGGGCATGGGGAGAGCTGTGGTGCTCAGCCTGCTAGAAAGGCCGTCTTCTGTGTGCATCTCCATGCACTCGGGCTCTGGAGGCCACTTGCTGCCCCCGAGGGTGGCTTGTCCCTCTGTAAGCAGCCATCTGCACTGAAGTCTCCTATAGAGCAGTCTCTGGTTCTCAAATCCGGAGCCCAAAGAATGGGGATGCGAGAGCATTTCTGAATCCGAAGGAAATCAATCTGTGGTTCCTAGCTCTTTCTGGTAGACTCACCAAAGGTCTGAGGGACACAGACTGTCCTGAGGGCAGAGACTACCCCCTCACAAGGGACATCATGTCTTTCCTTCCTCGACCTTTGTAGGGCTTGAGTGAGGATCGAATACAGACTGTGATCAACCTCCCCAGGACTTTGTTTCAGCAGTATTTTGGGGGTCACAAATTGCCTGATGGTGCCAGAGCAGTAGCAGAGGGTGCGCTGGAGGCAAGCAGAGGGCAGCGCATGGTGGAGAGATAAGGATGACTGTGTGATAGGAGATGGATCACATCTTTTGGCCCCAGGGCCTCTGGTCCCTCCTCAAACCTAACTTGTGACCCATTCCTGTTGTAGCAGAGCCTCAGCAACTAGTCCTGGATCCTCATTTTTGGAGTGTCTCTACCATTTCCAGTCTGGGAACCCCCGTGGTAATCAAAAACCCCCCAGACCCATGGTAGAAACTGCACGAAAACTAGCCACGAGTCCAGCTACCCTCCGGGGAGGCATCCCTCCCTGCTTGTCCCTCTGAGGAGAGAACAGCAGCAACTCGTTATCTGGAAAGAGATGAGCAAATACCAGGCAGCAGCAAGTCACTTTGGATTTGCCCATCATCTTGACCACTCATAGGATGGCAGAGAAACCCTGACAAGGGCTGCCCAGTTCCATGGATCTGGCAATGGGCTGCGCTCCCACCAGGAGCACTCCAAATGAGCGACTGGACCGCCCCACCGCCACTTCTATAATGCCCCAAAACTATCAGTTCCTCTTGTGGAAATCCTTTTAACACTGTTTCTATATTTCTCTTTCCTGTCAAGGGTAGAGAGATGGTGGGAAAAATAAAGTCATTTTATTTCAACTTAATTTTAGTTTGAAATGATGAACATTTAATTTTCTTTTGTTTGATTGGTTTCAAAAAACAAACCGAAAGAAAGACTAGGAAAAAGATTGAGGCATAAGTCACCAGAAAATAGTGATTTTCTGATGAATATTTTTTCAGAAAATATCCTTCCAGGAAGAAGATTGAAGCTTTCATGAGACCTATTTGCTTATCAGCTGCTAACGACATTCTGCAAAAGAATTCTAGATGAGTAGTACTGCCTCGAATTACTGAACTGTGAGCTGATTTTAGAGAAACATTAATCTATTCTCTTGTGCAACGCGGCCAACATTGTTCAGCGCTCGCTCACGCACAGGTTTTGTAATGCATGTGCTCTTACCCTAACCCCTGTACAGTCCAGACAAATGATTTCCAGTCCTTCCCATTGGAAGGCTCCCATTGGAGTCAGTTCTGGGACATGACATCAACCTAAAAACTCCAATATTTCTCCAGAAATGTCAAGTATGTAGAGGGAAAACAAAGTATTCTGAACAAGCTTATAGCAAGTCATCATTACACGAGCTCCAACTAGGGCAGGATGGAAACTATGGCTGTTTGAAGAGCTGATCATGTGCTGGAAGTAGTTTCTGAACCCTGGACATATTTAAGCACTTCCCCTTCTGAGAGGATCCCAAATTCTCAACAGTAAAACCTGCCATAAATAGAAACTTAGATCAGCCAATGTCAGCAGTTTTTTCAGGGTTCCCCTTTCATCAAGAAGAGCAAAAAATTTCCCTATTTTAGCCCCCACTGGATTTTATTTGGGGCATTTTTGCTTTTATTAGCACTTTCTCCTGCTATTTTCAGCACCCAGCAGGAAAAGCTCTAATATATTGCTCCATGCAAATTAATGCAAATTGGCAACAGGACATCAGCTGAACTGTTTCAGCAGGCCCTAGCCCATCCTGCCTACCCTGAGCACTGCCTGCCTGTGGCGGGGACAAGAGCAAGCCACGAGCTGGGCTCCAGCCTCAGCACAGGGACATGCAGCCGTCAAACTGGCCAAAGACAAGGAGAGAAGCCTCCTTTTGTACCACCCTTTTGCACTGACCTAACTTTCCCTGCAGGTGAAAGCAGCATTCCAATCTACTCTGGGGGCTCTTCCATGACCATCTCCCCACCCTCAATGCACCTCATAGATTAGGTGTCATTCGAGTCACCCATTCCCCTCACTTTCCTGCACAGATAAGTCCTTTTTTATAAAAAGGGGAAGAACCAGAAAAAAAATACAGTCATTATGACTAGATTGCAGGGGAAAGGGTAAAGAAATATCTTTAGGCACAGATTGCAATGCCTCAGGGCACTGCTACTATGACCATCACTGTAGCTTTCCATCTGTTTGAAGATTGCAAAGATCTGGGATACTTCTGTGGAAATGATATAAAACTGGATTACCAGCGTCCTGACTTTTTGGCACACGGCAGCAACAAAGTCTCAACCCTAGCCTGCCCCCTGTAATACAGACACAGAAATGGGTCCTAAACTAGACTAATCCCACCCTACAATAATTCAGCCAAATGAAAGGTATGTTTTTTTATTAATTAAGAAAGATAGTAGTCCAAACTATTTTGATATCTATTTTACAGTAAAGGTATAAATAGTTGGAGGCTTTCAGGTACCTGAAATAGAAAAAGAAATGTTTTTATTTTCTCTTGAAAGCATTTTAGAAAGCAGTGTAGCTTTCCAAACAGTTCTTCTGCTTTAATAAAATCTCTGTTTTTCGGCAGAACATTTTTACACCATAAATAGCATTTTCCCTGCCCACCCTACACACATTAAGTGCTGTGGGAGCAGGATAGGACCAGATGTCCATAGCTGGAAAATCCCCGAGTGTTTAAAAGATTCAATTACCGAGGAATCACGCTCTTACGTACATTTGCAAGTTCTATTCCCTGAGCAAACAGACAGAAGAGCAAACTAGGATGAGGCAGCCAAAAAGTTCATTTCTTCTCCAGCTGTTGCTCATCACTTAATGTTGCTGTTCATCTAACGGCACTGCCAGATTCCGCCTCCCTGGGTGTGCAGCCAGGCGCTCTGCTCGTGGAGCCGACTTTCTCCCAGGCTATCCAAGAATGAGTGCGCAGGTCAGGTGCACAGAGGAGTGCGATCTAGACTGATGAGTGAGCCTGTGTGGGCACCACTTGGTGTCTCACCATCCCAGAAGGATTGCAAAGGGAAGGCTGAAGCGGAGATCATCTTGGACATGGCCTTGCGGGAAGGAGGCGATGCTCAACTTGGCCACAGCCACATGCGCTGCACTGGTTTTGTAGCAATTTTTTTAGCTAATTGGTTCAATCTGTCCTTACCACAGCAAGGGTGAGGGACAGGCACACAGCCTAGGGCCCCGCATGTGCCTCCTCTCAAGGGAGCACCTTGAGGAAGGGCAATCTCAGGGACCTCTCCTGTGAGTCACCTTCCTCCTGTGTAAGTTTGGGACCCAAGTTTGGGCTGCTGAGGGTCTGCTCTCTCTGTCTCCACTTCTGTGATCTGCAGCTGGGAGAGGGGCTGTGCAGACCATGTGAGATCAGAGTGAGTTTTGGAAAACATCATGTCATTTACGGGACTTGCCCCGTATCGATAGGCAGAAGATTTTCTTAGGAACACTTGTGAGTCAGCACCCAACTCTGTGGTCAGGGTGTGAAGCAATGGCAGTGCACGGGGGATGCTCTATTTTACTTTATACCCCTTGTGCAGACCTTTATGCAGCATCTGTGAAGATAATATTGAGTAGCAGGAAATTATGAAATAGAAAAACCTGAAAAATCCAGAAACAGGCCCCAAGGACACGGGTCTTGAAAGGACCCCAGGACATCTAGGCCTGACTTCTTCATCCAAGTAAAATCATTAAAACTATTTTTCCATTGTGTTAATCTCCATCCCAGAACTTCTCTGTTCTGCTGGTTGCAAACTTGCAGATTCCCAGCCTCAGTTCCCTTACAGAAGGCTTAAACCAATTTGCTCTTGTGCCAAGCATAGCTTTCACAACCCCTCTTTTCCTCCCACTGCTTCTCAGTGTGTTTATAGATGAAGTCCTACACGCTCACAGCTTTCATTACTGCTTTGACCAAGCCAAGTCCTTTCCCCTCAGGCAGGTTCCCCTTTCCATGCCACCTGAGGTGCTCGGTCTTGGTGTCAATTGCCTCAGTGTTTTGAGTAAATCCAGTTCAGCTATCCTTGGGACTCTTCTCAGAGTCTTTCTCCTACTGTGAAAGTGTTGGTTGATACACCCTATTTTTGCTATTCTCCTCAAGTATTCCCAAAACAGCTAATTATAAGCTATTTTTATCTGTTTTCTATTTTATTTTCTTGCAATTGTCCCATGATGGCTTGGATCAAAGTGATCTATGATCCAAACACGCTAAGAAGAGTTCTTCAGTAGTGTCCTCATCAAACCAAGCCTATGACAACATTTCCTGCTAGCTCAGGCAGTGTCTGAAGAAGCTGATAAGCTGTCACATCCATCCTTACTGCTTCCCATTAATAATGGCAGTTGTTTCCCAATCAGTATCTGGGCTGGAGTGGGGTCTGGTGCTAACATATCACTTTGCTTTCATTCAAGACATGCATCTCCACTTCCACCCACACCTGAAGGCTGTCAAACAGTCCCAGCTGCCTCAGGAGCTCTTTTGTTAGATTATCCCAATGGGATGCTGACCTGCATTGTTTCTACTTTGGACACAATTCCCACTTCATGTATAGTACTACCTCGACCCCTCTACCTGTGTTCCTGTTGTTCATCTGCTTCAATTTCATATGTCCCAGCATATGGTAAGGTGTAAGTTCCCCACCCCATCTCCATCACCATGTCTTGTGTCTTCTGCCTGGCATCTTGCTTGCCCCATTTGGTGCTTGGCTTCTTTGCGCCAGTGTAAAAATACTTCTTTTCCTGATGACATTCAGCTCCATACCCAAGAGACCTTAGCCATATTTCCACCTGAGCTGTCACTTACATCAGTCTTTGTTCTTGCCTTCTCCATTCTGGTTTTCTTTTTTCTGATGATGTTGTTTTCTCCGATATTCCTTATCCTCTCGAGCAGAGACTATGCCCAGCATTCATCCCTCTTTTCCTGATCTGAAAGCATCTATCCATGATGAAGTCTCAGTCACAGACAGCCAGTGGACCAACTGCTGAACCACTCAGTTGAGAAGAACTGTATTTCCAGGAGCATCTTGTTACAGCTGGACAGTTTCCAGCCTTCCCCAGAGCACTCATCCTCAAGCTGCCTCATCGCCTTTTTCCTTCCCATGACTTCTCTTTCCTCCCCAGGCAATGGAGAGAAGTTTGATAGACTTCCATGGAAGTCCATGCATAGACTGGCAATTTTCTCCCAGTGAGCTGTTGCCAGTAACGACACCTATCTCACCCTCACAAAGCTCTGACTTCTGGCCTTCACCCGGATAACATCATAATTTCTCTTTATTCATAGTCATCACATAGTCATCCTGCTTTTTGCCTGTGATATCTCCCTTTTCCTCAGTTCAATTAACCTGCTCCTGTTCTTCAAACATGGGTAATTCTTCCTCACTCTACTCCTGGACTCCTTCTGCCTCATTTTCAGGGTCACAATCTACTGCAGTTTCCCCTCTTGTTTTAGTTCCCTTCATCTCCATGCCCAGTAATGATAGACCTTATCTCATTTAAGTAGTAGACATTGAAAATTAAGCGTCTAATCTAAACAGGTCATTTAGGGATCCCTTATAGGACCTAGAGTGGGGTAAGCATTTCATCTGGCAGTTAACTCCCCATTTTGGCTCTCTTAAGCTGAGGAGAAGTCCTTCAGTTCCTGGGTCTCTGGTCTCCTGCCCAACACATTTTACAAGACATGCACTGAGTCCTCCTGTTATATGTCAGGCACATGCGTGTCGTGGAGCCCACTGGTGATGGCTCCTGTCTTGTACTGACTGAGCAATGTGAGCTGTGCAGATGTTCTGGGTACAAGAGACCTCAGCCTCTTTCTCACTAAACCAGTCTCATCCATGCTATGCCATTCAGGTTGCTAGCACAGCTCTGCGCTTGGAAGGACACACTCTTTCCTCCAAGACGCTTTTTCAGGTTGGGTAATTTGGGCCTGTTGACAAACACAGGAACCTCCACAGGGGAACTTCTTACTAAGGAACATTTATGAAAGAAGCAGAAATAGATAGTTATTGTTTCATATCCTGTGTTAGTGGGGAGGCATTGAGCCGAGGGGAGAGCTTTACGCTTCCGGAGCTGGTGTTGCTGCTTTGCTCCATCACGAGATTTCACCATTAGAACTGCCCTAGTCTCTGGGGGAAATTCCACTGCACCTACGCAAGCTGGTGCCTGGCTCTCCTCACCCCATAAATTGGACAGTCGCAGAATGTCTCAGCATCAGCCAGAAAAGAGGCTTGCAAGCTCCACTGCTCTGCTTCTGCTCCTGCCACTGCTTCACAGCCAAAATGAAGATCTCTGTAGCTGTCCTTGCTGTTCTCATTGCAGCCTTCTGCTATCAGACTTCTGCTGCTCCCGGTGAGTTTGGTTTCTTCTCTATCTCTCTGAATGGTTGTACTAGGGAAAGGGGAGATTGTACAGCTGGGAATGGGTTCTTTCTGCCAGCCCATCCACCTTTGAGTCCTTTTCCAGGCCAGATCACATTCTAACAGGTGCTCCAGAGTCTTGGGTGTGGGGGATCTCCTGCCATGGGAAACCACAGCTAAGGATGAAAATAAAAGAGAAAGAATCAAATCACCTTTTTTATTCTTCCATGTCCTCTCTATTCCCCATAATTGCAGGAAGTTTGGTCCCAGATTCCTGCTCAAGCCTCTTGCCCCTTGGTGATGCTCATGACTGTCTTTGTCCTTTGCAGTTGGCGCTGACACACCAACCTCCTGCTGTTTCACCTATGCCTCCCGGCAGCTGCCCCGCAGCTTCGTGGCTGACTACTATGAGACCAACAGCATGTGCTCCAAGCCAGCCATTGTGTAAGTGTCCCCTTTGGCAGCCACAGCAGGGGGGTGGGCTCTCCCTCTGGGTCAATGATATTCCCTTGTGCTTACGGAGTTGGAGAAGGAAAGATTTGCTGTCAGTAGATGTCTGAGATCCCAGTGGGAGGAAAAGGGCTGAGGAGGGAGAAAGGGACTGGAAAGCAGCTCAGATGAATAGCAGAAAGCTGGTCTAAGAGGTATAAGGTGATGCTCCATAGATGCAGCACATACTGAGGCCCACATCAGTCCTGCCCCAGGGCCGGAGCTTTGCAGGCTGGCTGGTGGCTACATGAATGAAAGACGGAGATGGGTCCCATGCCCCAAATCTAATCGGTCCTCTGGAAGGCCAGGAGTGAGGCACGGCTTTCCTTCATGCAACAGTCACCCCTAGTGAATTTCTTCCTTTGCACTCCACAGGTTCATCACAAGGAAAGGCCGTGAAGTCTGTGCCAATCCCGAGAGCCCGTGGGTCCAGGAGTACGTGAACGATCTGGAACTGAACTGAAGCAAGGGGAAAGTCTGTGCCAATTGTGCCACGTGTGGTCCACACTGCTGCCGGGACAAGCAAGCAATTGCCAGGAAAGCATTCCATCACAAATGCTTCAGCGTCACTTGAATGTAGTTAAGAAACTGAAAATGGTCAAAGCATGATTTTAATATTTTTATATATATATTTTAATGTGAGAGAAAAGGTCAAAAAACTTCTAGACAAATATGAAGAATATTTAATTTTTAATATATTTAAATGAAGTCTCTTGTTTAATTTATATGTTTTGTATTTAATTATTGTACTTTTGATGTATTATTTAATTCGTATTTTAAGAAATAAATATTTTTATTAAAAAAATCCATCTTTGCCTCTGTCACAATTATTTGTGATGAAAATAGATGAAACTATAGTGGTGGTATCTTGTTCTTAGTCCCTTTTCCAGCCTGACCAAAAAAAAAAGGCAAATTTTTACCACTTGAGCTGAATCAGCAAAGAAAAATCTGGAAGGAAAGAGAAGTGAGAAGGTCAGAGATTACATCACATGGTTTAGGTTCCTCTTTTGATAAAATACTTAGTCACTTTTCATTATGACTGTTGGCAAGGAGATATTTCCCGTTTTAGGCCCCATTATAGTCAATTAAAATGTTTTCTTTAGGGGCTGAAATTCTTGCTGAGTCAGGCTGAGTTTTGTGAAAACTGCAAATAAAACGCATCAGCTACATCCTGAACTAAGAACCAAAAAAAAAAAAAAAATTAGGTTTCACTGTCAGATTTTTAGAAATATTTAAGCTGTCATTTACCTGAGGCTAATGGACCTTAGCAAATACGTCTGAAAAAAAGCTGTTTTTCCCTTTTCCCTGTGGAAACCTGCCTGCCTCTGGACAAAACTGAAGGTAACAAGCAGCACAATCTCTTGACTGACCTGCCAGGAAAGGGCACGTCTCTGCAAGGACTCTACAGTCGATGAAGATCCAGCCCACACCACTAGTGATGTTTAGGTGCAATCCCACTATCTACTCTGGACACAGGCTGTTGCCACAAGGGCCCTGGTTCCTCTAATTTATTGCTTAGGCAGTTGGTATTTATAAGGGAGGCTAACTGATGGGCTAAGATCAGAGACCCACCTGCACTCAGCTGACTCCATCTCCTGACATTTAAGTGCTGAATTTACAAGGACAGGCATGAACATCAATGAGCAATGGGGGAGCAAGTCAGGAACTTGTGGTGGGAATAGAAGATGAGAAAAGAGACGTTGACTAGGCAGGAGCTGTGTTTGCGTGGGGTTGGAAGGAATGGGGGTGTCTCTGAGGAAGGAGGACACTTGGGGACAGCAGTCTCTACTTTCTCAGCCTATGAGGTGGCATGAACCCATCAATCATCTCATTATAGCACTGACTGCACAGAGCTTGTAACAGCAAGCAGGGTCAGAGGAGCCTTTCCTGCAGAGATGCTTCTCTCCATGGATGGAGGCAGGGAGCTGCGCATGGGCTTCCCAATATGCTGAGCTCCTGTCCAGGAGCGTGGAAACCTTTGATGGGGTCAGCCCCAAAGGGTCCAAGCCTCCACAGTCCCTCTGAGGTGCAATTCCCATCGAGCCCCATCACACTGGGATCAATCCCACAGCTATGGTGTTCCTCATCAAAGGATACAGCTGGCAAAAGCAGCTGATGAAACTCCACAGTCCACACACTGATTTAACCTGTTACTTACAACAGGCTCATGTGCAAACACTACATTTGTCTGTGTGCTAACATCATCGAAGATATGGATATATTCATCCCTTATAGAGCAGACCCCTCCCCTGGACACCACAGCTGAATCTTCACCATTTTTTTGGGAGCCTACAGAGAGTCTTGAAGAGCAAGAGACCTGAACTTCATTTGCTCATGTCTCTTACAACTGCTCTTATAACCTTACAACTGCTCACTCATTACAGCTCAGAGAACCCTTCGCAGTGGGTCCTAGGAATAGAACAATCCCTTAATCCCCAGTCTCAAACATGGAGAAGTGAACAAAGTCCTCACTACCAAGGCAAAGGCAGCCAGCAGCTTTCAGAAATCAGCCTCTGAGATCTGAAAGCAGACATGTGCTTGTGGAAGAGACCTTCTTGGTGACCTTCACAACTACTGTATTTTGCAAAGGTGGTAGAGGAATGCAAGAAGCTGAGGCTGGAGCATGCAGGCAAGATAGGGACTGTGTGTGGCATCAACATCTCTATTAGCATGAAGCTACACATGGAGATTACTGTCTGTCTGGAGCAGGGGGTATACTGGCCATGAATTGATTCAGTTACTCAAGGCTGACCTTGCTACCAGAGGCTGAGAGAACAGATAATACCCGTATATTGTGTGTTGGTGGCTGGTGGAGTTTGAAGGAGCCACAGCCTGCCTCAGCCCATGGATCAGGATATGCCCATGCTCCATGCATGTGTTTTGGGTGCTAATCACAAAGCTCTTCCATTCCAGAAACAGCCTCATGCAGCTATCATGGAGCACCCACAGGAAAGGGGGCAGGTCAGCCAAGAACCAGAACACACTAACGAAGCTGGGGCCCAGAAAGCTGATAAAAAGAGGAGGCTCTGTTCCAACAAGAAGGTATTTTGTAAATGCAACAAGATTTCCCGGGCTCAGACAGACTGAGAAAAGACCAGCAGTGTCAAACGTTTCAAAATTTGTAACCCGCTAAAGAAGAGACTCATCCTGAAACCAGACTTCAATATTTACTAAATATTCTGTGCAGTAGGTTAGATTTTGAGAGACCTTTTGTTTTCTTATACAGAGAAGGTTTTTTAATGCCATTCACAATGTACAGAACATCACTTTTTTCTAGGAATGCTTAGTCACATTATTTGATGGAAGATCTTATGTATTGCTAAAAGTAAATATTTTTAATGAAAACCATGTGTTCGTCTTACTGTGAACAAAAATAAAATCACTATTCTTACAACAAGAATAAAGTCATTATTATAATATACAGATAAATATTTATAAATTTGTTACTTATATTATCCTACTGTGTCCATAGGCATTTTGAGGGACAGTGACATCCAGGGAAGTTGGAGATCCAAGTCTGACCTTGCACAGAAAGAGGAGCTGCTCTGTGCCAATGCAGATATGAACAGGAAACCACAAGGAGCAGTTGCTGTGGAACAGACAGCACAATTTTTACACCTTCCCATTTTAGAGAAGGAATTAGTCTCCCGGGAGGTTAAATGGCTGTCTGCTCAGAAAAACAGCCATGATCTTAAGATCACGTCTGGTGATACTTGGTATTTGGTTTGAAGCTTCATTTCCTGGTATCAAGGGGTTGCAGGAGACTCTTCACAGGAAAAAGAAAAGAGAAGAAGAGAACAAGGA
Organism: Crypturellus undulatus; assembly: GCA_013389825.1. NCBI lineage: Eukaryota > Metazoa > Chordata > Aves > Tinamiformes > Tinamidae > Crypturellus > Crypturellus undulatus. Next base: position 12,882 of record VWPW01006683.1, on the reverse strand, counting down.
ATATTGTAGCCCTCATAGTTAGAAAACTCAGTCTGGAGTATGTCGGCTGATCTCAATGTGCTGAGATATTGGAAAGAAAAGAATAAAAACTCTGGGTATTTTCTGGACACGCTTACTCTAACTTTTAAGACACTATAGATGAAATTAGGTCATGACTTTTCAGTTCCAGAGATGTAATTTTTTGAGTTGCACACACAAAGGTAGTGTTTTCCAAACACAGGGACATAGCCCAGACTTCCGAGACAGGAGAAGAAACTGAATTATTTACTATAAGGAGGAAATGGAGAAAATTCAAGGAAAGGTATCTGCTTATCACTTTTCCAGTAACGCCTAACAGAAAGGAGAAGTGACATTTCGGATACGAAAGAACATTTCTGATCCATTCTTAGAAAGAAATAGACATCCCGCACCTCGAAGATGATGAAGTATTTTCCAGTATATTAGCAGTGAAAGAGATGTCAGCATTTGTTGGGAAAACACTTTTCTAAAATTTCAGATCTAGAAGCTTTCCTGCCAAGAATCTTAGTAGCCTTGCTCCAAGAATCCTAACAGAGGACACTCAGAACCCAAGAACTTCTCACAAAACATATGGGCATGTGTTTACGCCCATTATCCTGCTTGGGAAAATTACAACTTTTGGCTTTGGCAAAGCATCACTGAGATCACCCAGAAGAAACTGTAAGAACAAAATTAGCTTGGAAAATCAGGTCAGCCGCTCTAAGAATAAACATCCTTGCCTTCACATAAGAGGGTAACTTGCTTGCTTAAGGCCTGAGCAAGCTTAAGGCCTGGTGACAGTGAGAACAGTCATTACTGAGACACTAAAGTGCTGAGTCCAACCCCCGGCCTCCATGCTTTGCATGTAGCCCTTCCACATGGCTTAAACTGAAAAACAGCTTGCAAGTAGCTTTAGGAGCTACTTAAGACACCAGGAGTTCTAAAAGTTTGGTCCTGGTGCTCTTTGCTTTTCTCTAACTGTCCCGTGCCAGTCAGTCTGGACACTTGAGAACAGATGGTTTTCTGGTATTTAGGTCTTAATTGCAAGTAATCAGGCAAGTCCTTCAGCCAGAAAACTTTATGGCATTTTCACAGCTATCTCATTCCTTGGACCTTTACCCTCCTTCCTACAGAATGCAGATTCATGGTTTCTAGGAACACTTCGGGTGATGCTGAGAGATGAGTCCACATCCTTTCTGTTCAGCTACTCATTCGTTCCGCCAGTTGCACCAGTGTCAATGTGCAACATCTCTGAACTGATGAACTTCCTCTCCTGACACCTCTGAAAAAAATCTCTTTGACCCTCTTGCACTGTAGCAGTGTTGCTCCCTTATCATCCTTCCACTGTCTGTTTATTCTGACTTTATTGACAGTTTCCATTTTGTCACCTCCTCCCACCATGATTCAAGGACACTCAGCCTGGTCCCTTCCCAGCTGTTACCCTGTTTATTTGGTTTCCCTGGCTGCCCTCACCACTCCCCACACAACAGCTTATGCTTGCAGACTTCTACTAAGCCCTCAAAGTTCAGTTTTGTTCCTACCTGTTTTCTCAAGATCCATAAACTCATAGTCACATCTCATTTTATTCAAAATGAATTAGTCATTGGATTAAGCAATCTCATTATTTTTGTCTTCTTAAAAAGGAGGAGGGAGATCTACATATTACTGCAGCGTGTCTGCCTGGCAGGGTGCCCTGCTCAGCTCAGGACACAGTCTCCAGCCACTCCTGGCAGTGAATGGCCACTAGCCATCATCTCCTCTTTCTCTGGCTCTGGGGCAGGTTCCTGCCTCCTGAAACCATGAACTGCAGGCACGCGGGTTTAAGTAAGCACAACTGGCTGATGCAACATCTGATTTAAAGGCCTGAGAGTTTTTGCTAGAAAAAACTCGCTGCAGTCTGGTTCAGGCAGAAGTTCCCATCTAGAGCAGCAGTAGACCCTCAAGCAGAAGGGATGTCTCAAGTAGCAGGAGTGACTTTTGGAGAGATCAGGGAAGCCAGAATGACTTTTCTTTCCCTTAGTATTGAAACGCCCCAAGTGCCCCCATTCCAGTTTGAGCAATGCACCATTTGCCATGGTTGGAAATTTCAAACCATCAGAGCTGCCTCTTTCAGTTTGTGGGGGAAGGCAGGGGAGTTGGAACTACTAAACGTGCAGATGATCTCCCTGCCAGAGAATCAGAGAAGAATCCAGGGGCTGGCATGTGGTGCTACATCCACCATGCATACAGACATCCCCGTCTTCACCCCAGGCCTCAGTATCACAAGGACACCCCACACACAAGCAGCTGCAGCTACCAAATGCCAGACCCCAACACCTGCAGGTATTGGCTCACTGTCGTGTCTCACTGATTCCACGCAGCATAGAATCATAGAATGCCTAAGGTTGGCAGGGACCTCTAGAGGTCATCTAGTCCAACCCCCCTGCACACGCAGGGCCACCTAGAGCACGTGGCACAGGGCTGCATCCAAGCGGGTCTTGAAGATCTCCAGAGAAGGAGACTCCACAACCTCTCTGGGCAGCCTGGTCCAGTGCTCTGTCACCCTCACCGTCAAGAAGTTCTTCCTTAAGTTCCCGTGGAACTTTTTATGCTTCAATTTGTGGCCATTTCCTCTGGTTCTGTCAGTGACCACCAGTGAAAAGAGGCCAGCCCCATCTTCCTCATTGCCTCCCTTGAGGCACTTATAGACACAGATCAGGTCCCCTCTCAGCCTTCTCTTCTCCAGGCTGAACAAGCCCAGCTCCCTCAGCCTCTCCTCATAGGGCAGATGTTCCAGGCCCCTGATCATCCTCGTGGCCCTGCGCTGGACTCTCTCCAGCAGCTCCACATCCCTCTTGTACTGTGGGGCCCAGAACTGGACACAGTACTCCAGATGTGGCCTCGCCAGGGCTGAGTAGAGGGGTAAGATCACCTCCCTCGACCTGCTGGAGATGCTCCTCTTAATGCACCCCAGGATGCCATTGGCCTTCTTGGCCACGAGGGCACACTGCTGCCTCATGGTCAACCTGTCGTCCACCACGACGCCCAGGTCCTTCTCAGCAGAGCTGCTCTCCAGCAGGTCGGTCCCCAGCCTGTACTGGTGTCTGGGGTTATTTCTCCCCAGGTGCAGGACCGTGCACTTGGCCTTGTTGAATTTCATGAGGTTTTTGACCGCCCAGTTGTCCAGTCTGTCCAGGTCCCTCTGGATGGCAGCACAGCCCTCTGGAGTATCCACTACTCCTCCCAGCTTCGTATCATCTGCAAACTTGCTGAGGGAGCACTCTGTGCCTTCATCCAGATCGTTGATAAATAAATTGAACAGGACTGGACCGAGGACTGGGATTCCACGCTGGGATCCCAGGAGGACTCTGCCTGGGCAGCAGAGGGCCGTGTCCAGCAGCACCCATGCACACAACGATCGGACCCATTCCCAAGTGACTGTCCCCAGCTCTGTGCATTCCAGGACACAGGGCACCATGGGCCTCTTGGCAGCTGCAAACTTGCATTTTCTGGGAACATACTCAGCTAAAGAGCAAGTCATAGTCACTAATAATGGGGAGGTAGTCCTCAAGCGACAATATGTAGCCGAAGCTTAATTCTGACTTCCCAGATCCACCGAAGCACTAAGTGGCCTCTAGGCCAGGTTAATAGCTCAAACACTTGAGCTGGACGTGCTTCATAACAGGCAGGTGATGCAAGTACAAAGGTACAAGGACCTTCACTTCTCCAAACTGGAGTAGAGCTCTTTCAGATCTCAGGTTCTAGCCACCCCCACCCGAGGATAAACAGAGGGTTTAGTGCATGAAAAGGTATTCCTAACTGCACAGGTTTTCCCAAATCAGTTCTTTATTGCCTTCTTTCAGTACAATTCACACCAAAATCAGCACTACGGTACAGGTTGTACACACACTCGTCACCCAAAACCCGCAAGTTAAGCAAGTAGGGTAAGGTGTCCCCATCAGGGAAATAGAAGGTTGTGGCACATTCTTGCCACATAATGCTCTTCCTGGCATGTGCCTGGCAAAGGGCAACCACATCATGTGAAAGGCCACAGTTTCTGCAGCATTTTGCTTTGTGGTTCGCTGTCAGTATTGAGGACCACAAGGCACTTTGCCATGCTGCTTGCCCCAAATGCACACCTATTTCTCCAGTGATGCCTTGCTGCCAAGCTCCTGCTCAGGACTGGGGCTGGTCAGGCCCATGGTCTCTGGCTGCCCTGTGCTGAGGGTAGCCTTTTAACCACACACTACAAGATGATGCACCCGGACTCTTGTGTGTCCCTCATCCAGGAGATCACCAAGGGCTCTGCATTTTTGCCCCCCATCAAGGCACCAGGGTAAAAAAGAGGCCGGAGATTGCCAGAGAACTTGTCAGTGAAGGTGTAGATGTGGGAGCGGTCAGTCACATTATAAAATGAGATTTCCCCTGCTTCATAGTCCAGGAAGATTCCAATGCACCGGGGTCTCACGCTCAGGTTCAGGAGGGAAACGGGGGAAGTGAGGGCTTCGTAGTTGCCATTGACCTGCAGCCGCAGCACCCAGTAGCCATTGCTGGGTGAGAAGAGGATGATGCCCTTCCGACTGGCTGAATCCCTGCACAGCCCGAGGCCCCACTCTGGCTTATCTCCCACCTGCACTTCCCAGTAGCAGCGGCCAGAGAAGAAGGCCTGAACCCCCAGCACCAGTGGCGTAGCGTTAAACCTCTTGGGGTTGTCAAAGACAGACAGAATGAGCTTCTTGCCTCCACGCTTCACGCTTTTCCGGTCTTCAGACAGAGTGAGTTCAGGGTGCGCTGTGTCAGGGTCCAGAGTCACATCCACTGGAATGAGGAGAATGGATGAAGGATATACAGGATTTTATGGATTAATTCACATACAGACAACGACATGAAGGGATGTGTCTGCTGCAGAGACGCTGAGCTTTTCCAGCTCCAGCTGGCTACTACATTTAAGTGCATGTGTGCATGCTTTTGTAGAGCACCTAGCACTGGCAGTCATGGGGAAACATTATTCACAAAACCATTTTTACTATATAAACCACATAAAAAATGTGGCATCCAACTGCAAGGCAGGAATGAAATCAGAGTATCTCAGCTGACACAGCTTTAGAAGAATTTGTGGGCAACACAGGACCTGAGACTTCTAGGTGCCCTCCCATGCTTCAAGGCCACTTCATAAACCGCCTAAGACCAGAATGAGGAAAGTCTCTGAAACTAATATGAACTCATCTGTAGGCAAAGTGGGACCAACTGAACAAAACTTGTTGAAAAAAAAGCTGCAATTAGCATTTGTGCTAAAGAACACAAATGTGCACCACCACAAAAGCTGCACCACCTGAGATAAAAAGATGCAGGATCTGAAATCATTTCATTTTCATTCATCTCTTACCACAGCCAATTTGGAAATGCTTCATATGAACCACAACACTCCACGCCCCAAAGTACTGTACTGTACTTAAACTAATGCAGATAGGGCCACAGACTGCAGTGCAAGATCCCCTCTTGAATGAGCAGGGTTTGCCAAAGGCATTTTCCTCTTCAAGTGCTTGTCAGCAGCACAGCTCGCTGCTGCCTGTCAGGGGCCTCATAGGAGCCCACCTAGCGACACTGGCAGCAGTCACAGGCAAGAGCAGAGTTGTGTCTGCACCGAGCGCACAGACAGCTTTCCCTGTGCCACTGGGTACAACAGGAGGTCTGTGGTTCAACTGTGCCAGGATCTGGCACAAAAGCAGCTGCCTTACCTTTGAATTTCTTCAGCATGTCCCTCATGCCCAGGCAGCGCTCTGGGATGCTGTAGTTTTCCCTCAGGGTCACTGAAACAGCTTTAGGCGCCTGGAATTTCATGCTTTCACACCTGAAAAGAGTATATTACACGTGGACTGACCCAGAGTCCCTACCATACCCTGTGCCCACAACATAGCCAGCCTCCTATTGCATCTCAAGAGGCTTTTGAGGCCGTTTTGTTGACTGCACAGACACCATTTCAGGAGCTCTCTACACTGCCACAGGACTGCTCAGGGAGCACAGGAGAGCAGGTCAAATCTAGCCTCCAGCAAATGTGGTTGCATCAAGCCATCCACCAAACACGTGCTTCTCTCTGCCTTTTCTGGGTTAGAGAGGGATTTAGCCAGTGATCTCCAGCCCTCGGCAACCCCCATAACAGCTCCCCAGGGTCACTGCATCTCCTGCTGAGAGCTCTTCAGCCATGGCAGAGCACCTGGACTAACTGCTTCCCTAGCTGCAAGTCAGATGGGATCTACACCCTGGATCTGAATTACAAGAACAGGGTCCTAGATGAGCTGCAGTGCTAATCCCAGGCAGGAATACTCCATGGAAATGAAGGACTAAGGTCAGCCCAGTAGTATGTCCCTTAGAAGCCCTTCTCCCATTCTGCAGGGCTCAGTAACACGTTAGTTCTGGGGGCCTTGGAAAAAAGACAGGTACGGAGTCTCTCCTGATAGTCTGCACTGGTTTCAGATCCCTCCTCTACCTGTCTCTGTCCTCCCACTAGAGAGGACCTAGCTTGAAGCTGGGATGGGGCTGTGCAGGAAGGACAGAGGTTGGCCTGGCACAGAGCAAACACAGATGCAAACACCACACTTACAGCCTGTAGGCAGCCAGGACAGTAGGAGGAATGACCGTGGATACCTACCTGTTCAGGATGCTTTTCATATCCTAGAAGAAGAGAGAAAAAAAACATCCTTGGTATGTCACTCCACAGCCTTGTGCCTGTTAGCCAGGCTGGTCCCAGGTCACCCACCACGCTCTGCACAGCCCTTCAGTCTCTGCTTTGCTCCTTCCTGTCATGGGCTCCAGGGCACACCTGCCCTGGCAAGTGGGTGACAGACCCAAGCAAGCTCTGATGGGCTGTCTGGTTGGGCCTGTTCAGTGCCAGTCTGCCCTGCTCCACAGGACGAAGGTCCACAGCAGCTACTGTGTCTACACTATGCTGTAGGTCACACATCTCCACTTCTGAGGCCTGGTCACATCTCAGTGTGTATAGACCTTTCTTTAATCCAGCAGGAGCAAACCTTACACAATGCCTGGGAGACATCTCCCCAGGGATGTCCCCACCACCCAGCTCCCATCACATACCACCAGGGCAGAGCCTTTCATCACCACAGCCACTGCTTTCCAGAGCACAGCACCATCCCAAGGTACTTTGGCAACCCAAACATGCCCAGGCCAGACAGAGACACTCTGTTCTGGTTGACTTCATTGCCTCCAGAAGCACAGCCAGTGCAGTTAGAGCTCCCCAAGCCTCCCCTTGATGAGGACTTCCTTCTGTGTCACAGTCTGGTCTCTGGCAGCCCCACACCAGAAGTTGACCCCTCTCTCAGCACCCAGGGAAGAGAGGGCTGTCAGCACAGCCTAACCTTGAGCAAGCGATCAGGAGGCTGCTGGAACTTCTCTCTTATCTCCAGGATTAGCTCATCCAGAGAAGACTTTCGCTGTACCAGCAGGACGAGGTTTTCACTTATCTTCAGTAGAATCTGTTTCTCTTCCTCCTCCAGCTTCTGAAGCAGCAGCTTCTCTTCATCAGCCAGGAGCCGATGTAGTTTCCCAAACTCGCTCACAATCCTTTCCCTCTTCTTCTTCACTGCTTCCTTATGAAAGGAAAAATATATGAGGTAAGGAGAGGACACGTGAGACAGGAAGCCCCAAACTACATCCATGGGAAATCACCTCACTTTTGGATCAGGATGTTTATTTAAAATAACAAAGACTAAGTGGTGGGCTTTTACCTGCTATCTGACTTGACATCCTTAATTTACCAACAGTAGGACCTTGCCTGGGGCAGTTCTGGCCATCTGGATCTCAGATGTCTCAAGACATCTCAGTGTAGCACAGAGTGATCCTCTGGATGCCGTGATGGACTGCGAGATGCCATTAGGTTTAGGGGGTAGGTTTGTATTAGAAGGTGAACAATTCTCCTACAAACTAGGCTATGGTGCTGCTTGAACACTACACATCCAGCAGTACCCACACTGCAGCAGGAAAGAGGTGTGAGACACCCTGGACTGAGGAGGGAGTGAGAGGAAGGAGGCAGAGAGGCCTCTCTGGAGTTGTCCCTAGGCTCTTGATGCAAGAAGCCAACAACGCACAAGGACTGGCCATGCTTTATGCTTTGGGGGTTTTTGTTTGTATGTTTGTTTGTTTGTTTTTTTTCTCCTCTGGGTCCTAAAACTTTGTACTTGGCTCAAAATCTGAAGAATGGGAGTTGTCATCCTCCAGAAAAAAAGTCGTCTCTGGTTAACTGGGACCATAAAACTTCAAACCCCAGCAAGTAATTGAAAGGAAACTGAACTGTGTATATTTATTTCCCGCAATTTTCCATCCAAGCTCATGATTTCTTGAAGCTGACTCATATATGCTTGGTAAGCCAAGACTGTTAGCATTTCCTTCCCATGGCTCGCATGGGCCATTTTTTCATCTTTTCTAAAACAGCATAATTGGCCCCAGGAAGCCTGAAGATAGCCGAGCTGTGACCCTGCAAGGCAATTGCCTAGCCCTGACTCAGGCAGGGCAGGCAGAGATAAGAATGACACTGCTCTTTCACAATTGCAGTGAAATTGCAGTGCTCATTCAGATGCCTGGGACCACTGGGAGCACCAACACCTGTCACCCCAGCTTGCTGGGTTGGGGCTGGCCTGGCAAGGGTGGACAACAGTCAGTGACTGCCATGCCCAGGCAGGAGGGCTGAGCAAATAAATAGGGAAAGCTGGAGAAACCAGTTTTCCCTGTCAATGCTCCCTGATTAGTCATTGCTGCTAGCTCAGTGCTGCCTAACTCAGTCCAACAGTTTCGTTTCCTTTTGTTCAGCTACTTTTACTTTCCAGTTTCCCTGAATGGACTTGGAGGGCAGCTGTTTTACTGGCATCTTATCTCCTGTGACAGTGGTAGTCAGATAGAGGGCTGGTAGTTCAACTTTTTTTTTTTCAAGGAAAACCCTTCTAGTTCCTATCATTATGGAGCAAAGCTCATCTAATGGCTCATACTTAACTTTTAATGCAAGCACATACTGAAAAAACAAAGCAAATAAAAATATCCAAAGCCTCTTTGTTTAATAAGCACGCTTGACCCCATGATTTCACTGGAGCTGGCTCCTTGCTTGTTTATCTTTTTTAAAGTCACACACATTTATTGATCCCGCTTTCCACAAGCTGCAGGTCCAACACGAGACACCAGAGTTGCCTGTCGGTATGAGTATGTTGCAACTACTTGCTGTGCATAGCCGTGAGGACAGCTGCAAGCCAGAAGTCCTAGGGAACACGGCACTTTGGCCCACATGGTTTGCTTCACTAAGGTATCATTGCACTGTCCCTGAGCCCCTCTCTGTGGCCAGCGTCCTCTGTGAATCTGGGTCTTCCAAGTGAAAGAAAGACATGGGTTCATGTCCTAGCAAAGGTTTACACAAACCGTGTGACAAATGCAATGGTCCCAGTCCAGAAGCCTCAGTCATTTCCAAAGTTACTCATGTTGTCTAAGTTGGTTCCTTAAAAATGAAAACAGGCACCTGCCTTGCACTCCTGGGTTTTCATCCGTTCTGCTGACTCACATTTCTTCACTTGTTCCACTTCCTTGGAAAGATTCTCCAGGGATTTCTGTAATTTAGCCTGAAAAGGCAATAAACAGGGTCAGAGCTCCCAGTCTGCGGCTGCCAGCGCCTGAGGGCAGAAGCGGGGAGCTGCTGTCCTGCCAGGCGATGCCTCTAGTGCTTGCCAGCCCTGGCGCCTGCAGCCCTCAGCTGTGCTCTTCAGTCCCCTCACAGCATTAACCCTCGCCGCGCTGCTCCAGTATCCTCAGACTTTCCTCACTCTTTGGGTTTTGGGAGCGAACATGTAGGCCCCGCGCTCAGCACTGTGCTCTGCTGGGATGCAGGGCAACAGCCACTCACTGTCCTGCCCAGGGTGCCCCAGTGGTGTCACCAGCGTGGTGGACCCGGTGCAGAGGGGTGGCTGCCAGCAGCGGCACCATCACACCATGTAGCCCATGACCTGCTGGGGATGAGCTGCCGACTCCCCTGAAGCCCAGCTCCCCGGCCACAGCAGGGCATCCTGCGGAGCCGAGGGCCGTGGGGCCAGCCCCATGCGAGGGCCAAGCAGGCACGAGGCCCAGCGTCCTTTCCACGTGGGAACCCCACATCCTTGTGCCACGGGGCCTCCCCTACCTTGTAGATCTGCGCGGCCTCCTCGATGGGGTAGACAGTGTGAGGGCGGTGCTGCAGGGATTCCCTGCACACCACGCAGATGGCTTCCTCATCCTCCTCGCAGAAGAGCTTGAGGCGCTCGTCGTGCGCGGCGCAGAGCAGGGTCCCCACAGGTGGGCTGGTGCGCAGCCCCAGCTGCCGAATGCTCTCCACGATGTTGGCCAGCTGCCAGTTGGGGCGGAAGTTGCTGCGGTGGCACGTGGCCCGGCACTGCGGGCATGAGAAGGGTCCGTCAGCCCAGAGCCCCTTCTCATGGCAGTGCGGGCGATGCAGCCGCGGCAGAAGTTGTGCCCGCAGTCGACGCTCACCGGCTCGCTCATGTACTCCAGGCAAATGGAGCAAATGGCTTCCTCGTGCAGGCGCTCCAGGGGACCGGCCAGGGCCATGGCAGCGGTGGCAAGGCAGCCGCGTGCCACAGCTTTGCCAGGCTGCGCTGGCAGGGCTGGCCGACCGGGCAGGCGGGGCTATGGAAATGTCCCTAGAAAGCCAGGGCCTCTGGACACGCCTCAGGGACCGCTGCTGGCCACCCGCGCCACCACTTCCTCAGCGGCACGGGCCTCACGGCCCGCTTACATAAGCGCAGAGTGTTGGAAGGCTCTGTGCCGGCTGGGGAGGAGCGTGGAGTTCACGAGGGACACCCACGGGCAGCCTTAAAGGCGAGCGCCTTCCTCTTACCCAGGCACAGCGAGGAGAAACAAAAGCCCTGCGGGAGTAAAACCAGGCCAAGTTAGGAAGTGTCTGAAATAATCATAGCCGCAGGCACCTGGAAAGTCAGGTGAGACATGGGCATCCCTGCTCCCTCTGACCCAGTGCGGATCCAGGCAGGATCGCAGCCCAGTGACCAGCGGAGCAGCCTGCAGAGACCCCACTGCGTTGAAACCTGCCACGAGAGCCCAAGCATTTCTGCTGTGGTTTCTTGTCACAGCTTGTTCCAACGCCCTTTCTGGGTCAGTAATGGAGCCTAAACGAACTGTCCTGCTACTCTAAATTATGTTAATTGCACCCATTAGGAGAACTGTAAGCTGAGTTATTTAAATGCAAAGTGCTACTGCAAAGCACACCAAAGCCATGACTCACACAGGTCTGCAGGCTGTAAGAGAGCTCTCACAAGGGCGGCCCAAAAACGTAAGGAGGCAAAAGAATCTGGCAAGGATCTCTGCTGGCAAACGATAGAAATCCGTTCATCCTGAAGGTCTGAACGCTGCGTTTCACCTGATCGCCCTTTCCCTGCCTTGGCCACAAAGAGTGCAGGTTGGCTCAGCCGCAAACACTCAAGGAGCCCTTCAAAGGCATCAGGGGTCCAGATGGGCTTTATGGGATCAACACCTAAACCCAGGGACCTCACTGAGCAAAAACAACTCCCGTCAGTGCCCCTGGAAACCAGGCAGGGACCCAACACACAGCTGTGGGGCCTGGGGGTGCCCTGGGGAGGGAGATGGCTAGACCTGAGGTTGGAGATAGAAAGAACTCTGAGAGCTGTGTCTCCTCCAAGGCTGCCCTTGCAGCCCCATCTAGCGTCGTGCTGGGCACAATGTGGCAGAGGCTGAGCTGTGATCCCGAGCGGCCCGCTGCATCACTTGGGAAGTGACTGTGGGCCAGGACACGGAATTCATTTATGCCAAGGGAAAGGCTGCCCAGGATGGCGGGGGTCAGCTCTCTCAAGTCACAGGCTCCAAAATGTCAAACTCCAACAATGTATAGATGTGGCCACCACTGCTCACAGAAAGGTCTGAGTAGCCACAGTGCTAATGGACTCGCAAACAGAAAGGCAAAAACCAGGACGTCTCTCCCCATCCAGGGCTGCTATAGCCCAAGCCACCTGCCTGGAGGCACCTTGGGGCTCAGCATCTGCAGGGACACAGATGGTCACAGGTCCCTGTGCCACATGAGTCCTTAAAGCATGAGCAAAACGCAGTCATGGTAAAGCATTCTGAGATCCCAAGAAGTTGCTCTTTTGCTCTTTTTTATTATAGAAAAATAACTTAAACACAATCACTACAAATAGAATTAAAAGCCTGATAGAAAAAGACAAATAAATTAAAATTCCTTTGCATATACTTAAATAAAAAAGCTGCATGCTCACAATCTATCAAAATTCACAGACAATAAGAAAACATGAACGTATTCAAGAGGAATTTGTATGCGCCGGCTCTCTTGAGCTGATGATGTTTGCAATGACTATACTGTTGTGTTCCCATTGCCTGCCTGGTCCTTTAGGTGTTTCACAATATGCTGGACCCACATATCTTTGGGGTTGACACACAACAATAGACCTTTTGTTGTGGTAAATCTGCAGGTGGAAAAATAAGACCCATTAAAGGAGCAGCAGAGAAGAGGAGCCCATGCTCAAAGGATGGCCATGATGGGTGGGAAGCATTACAGCAAACCACAGTGCCGAGCACCCGCTTGCTGCTGTTGCCAGGGCTTCCCCCGGGACCAGGAACCTCTAAAGCTGCCAAAGAGCCCCAAGGGAAATACAGGGGGACAAGTCAGAATGTCATTACCAGACCCCTGTTTTCTTGGGGCAGATAGCCACCTTCATCCCCAACAAGCCTTCTCCAGACGGGAACCATCCTGCATGTGACTGTCTGTCTGCCAGGGGTGATCAGTAGAAGAATCTTTGATCCTAGTCTTATAGGGGGCCATTCCAACTGGCATTCGGAGTCATGCACCTTGCCTCTGAGACAGTTCCAGACCAT